>JAVTVJ010000781.1:0-32687 GCA_034509425.1 Eopsaltria australis | reverse complement strand
TGTATCCCTGCCTCAGCCACAGCTGTACTTTGTGTCCCTGTCTCAGCTATAGTGTCCTCAGGCACAGTTTGAATTCCTGCCTCAACCACAGTCCTCTGAGAATATTGAACAGAGGCCCGGTAGGCACAGGCCAGCCCCCAGTACAGGGCGAGAAGCTGCTCGCATTCCTGAGAGTAAACGAGGCACCCTTCTGTCAGCCGACGGGCCAGTTTGTTAGGGTTATTTACCTCTTCAGGAGTAAACTCCCAGGCAACGGGAGGTGATAACCGCCCTAGGAACCTGCCCAAATCCCTCCATACACCTTTCCACCCAGGAACTGGGTACCTCAGGGCAGATTTTAACAGCTCCTCACCCAAGGGTCGTTTCCTTCTGTACCAGGGAGATGACAATTTCCATGAATTCCATAAGGTAACAGTGTTGGCTAATATTATTAATAATATCAGGAAGCTTATGTAAGGGTTGGCAATAATCACAGGAGCCTGCAGTAAAAGATCATCCATACTCAAATTCACCCAGGGCAGAGAGAAGGAGTTATATTCATTCACAGTCATTGTTTGTTTCAACATGTTCCCAAACATGGCAAAACAAAGATAAGCAGTGTGGCAGCCGAAGGCCGTATGCCACGCAGGAGTTTACTACTTGAGAGCTGCTATTGGTAATTACTAGAGCATGCAATATATGTGTATATATATATATAAAACTGCCTTTATCTCGCCCCACGTTCGGGTGCCAAAAGAGACCGTCGTGGGTTGACCCCGGCCAGGGGCCAGGTGCCCACTCAGTCACTCTATCACTCCCCCTCCCACTGGGAGAGGGGAGAGGATAATATTGAAAAAGACTATCAGGGTGAGTAAAGGCAGTTTTATTACAGTGGAGGAAAAAAATAGAACAAGCAAGTTGAAAGTTGCACGCGCAAGAGCAAGAAGAGAAAACAATCAATCTCTACTTCCCATCAGCAGCGATATCCGGACACTTTCTGGGAAGCAGGGCTCCAGCACGCGTGGTGGTTGCTCGAGGAGGCAAACATGGGCCAGCCCTGAGTGCCTCCCCCTCCTCCTCTCTTCCTTCCCTTATATATCTGAGCTGATGTCATATGGGATGGAATATCCCTTTGGCTGACTGGGGTCAGCTGGCCTGCTGGTGTCCCCTCCCAGGATCTTGCCCCCCCCATCCCCTTCAGTGGGGGAAGGAACGTCAGAGGGACAGCACAGCTTGGCAGTAGCCAAAACACTGCTCTGTTATCAACACCAGCTACCAAAGCAAAGTACAGCAGTGTAAGGCCTGTGAGCTTTACCCCAGTCAGACCCAATACAGGTCTGAAGGAAGGAAAGGTACAGCCAATAAAGCTATCAACCATATATACACACAGTAAAATAAATGTGGGGGAAGAAAGGCCATTAGTATAATTAATCCTCTTGTGATGAGTGTACTCTGCCAAGGAGTCTTTCCTTTTAGATGTACTGTCTTCAGAGAAAAGCTGCACAGAAGTCAGGACCACACAGGCAAGCTCATAGGACTCCTTGAGAAACAGAATTCTTTGCTCAACATGTTGACCTTTGACTTTAAAGGGGAAGGATTTTCTAAAAAGGTGCATAATACAAATTATTGATTCTAAATATATTAGTTCCTTGTACACTCACCTCCAGAGATGAAAGTGTCAAATATTATCTGGGCTCCATTAAAGAAGTCTCCAAATAGAGCTTTCCAAATTGGCAGTAACTTGGGGCTCTCAGTACTCATTCCATATTCAAAACCAAGCACAGCTTCTTCAGACAGGGGACTGTTACTCACCTAACAAAAGGAAATTGTTGGGAGGGGTGGGTGAGTAAGAAGACAACCAAGGGTTGAGAAGCATTGGAATCAGGCAATCAGTGCTGGGCATGATGAGGACACACACTCCTAAAGGCAATTGATAAGCACTGATTTTTTGCTTTTGAATGAAGGCATTGAAGGGAAAAGAGTAATACCTGATCTCTGAAGGAAAAGCAAACCCCATTGTTAAAGTTGTAATTTGTAATGACAAAGAATGGGGATACCCTGACAGGTTTTATGTCCCTGTATCTGGGGTTTGCCAGAACTTACAGACTGCCTACATATGTCTCAGCAGCTTTAAAAAATGCATTGTTTCAGCACAATTTGAAGAAGGTCTTGTGGGCCACAGAACCTACCTCTAGGAAACCCTTCTGTTCTGGGGACATGTGGTTCAGAGGAATGTAGGTATCATCTGTCTCTTGGCAAACCAACATCGCATGTCGTTGGCTAAAGGTTCCTCTGCCAACGTCTTGTCCGCTTAATCTGATATTAAACCCTTGCCAAGTAACAAAAAAACCACCAAATCAGCAAGTCATGTAAAAAGAAAACATGCAGGAAATAATTATGTCTCTTGTTATATCTCTTCTTGGATTTCCCCTCATCAGCAGCATCAAATCTGAGATGAAATTCTTAACCAACAACAGCTTCAACTCGCAAGCACATAGATGCTCTGACATTATTTTGGGTAAAATGGTTCAATTTACTCAAGCAACCTGCAAAAAAATGTGCATTCTGTATCCTATGTAAATGGAAATTTGAATTCAGGCTAGAGAGGAGGGAGAAGAAATAGCATAAAGCACGCAAACTACTTGGGAGCCCCACTGATGTCAGCTGCACTGCTCACATGCTCAGCTCAATGCACAAATGTTTTTGGGGAGTGGGAGAGAGCTACAGCTCTTTGCAGATATTTAAGACAATCTACGAATATTAGTGACATATAAGATTTATATTTACCTTCCCTTAGACCATGCAAATTGTCATATTTATACATTATAGCAATCTTTTTACTTAGAAACACCTAAGGAATCTAATATTAACCTTTATTGACATTAAAGCAAAAATATTTTACTGTCTGCTGTCTAGCTGCCTCTTACCTTGGCTCAGCAGAAAACCAAATGCTAAAGTTTCAGCTGTTGCCCAGTCCAGCTTTTTTCCTTCCTCCATTTTTTTAACTCTTGACTAAACAAGTAAAGAACAATAAAAAATTACTATTTTGTCTTTTTCCATTTGTAGCTCTTTTGGTGGCACAGACTAATATTAGAAGCAAGAAAAAAACCAACACACTATGGAGAGAAATGCTACATTCCAGCCAGCTTAGGTTGGATTGGAATAGAGTCTTATTTCAGCACATCCTGAAGAAGGTTGCCTGAGGACCACAGAACCATGAATGATCCATATGTTCACCTCCCAGTCAACAAACTGTGGACTGACAAATTAATCTTAGCCTGAAAATATAGAAAGTCTTAGCACAGAGTGTAGTCTTGACAGAGTTCTGGTCTGTCTGGTTAGCAGTGATGAAAGATACCACATGTAAGTATTTCAGTCTCCAGAACTCTTCCCTGTTCTGGCCTGCAGAACTGCAGACAAATGATCACACTGAGCTGTGGAGTTCTTGCCTTGGGCTGGGAAGACAAAAACATCAGTCTTTTGAAATACTCAACTCACAGCCTCTCTCTGGCTGCCAAGCAGACACCTGCACACACTCATCATCCATCAAAGGGAAACATTCACAAACCCCAACCAATCCAAACCAAACACCAACTTAGGAGCTATCAAACCCTGTCGGTCAAACTTGGCCACATGTTGTTTTCTGTTTACATATGTAAGTCATAAAACACTCACTACTGGCTTTAGAAACTGTGTACACTACTGCCATGTTCCTGAGTCATTCCCTCACAAAGTACTCGTTCTAATTACCAACTATATAAATGCTAGTAAGTTATCATAATAATTTCTTTCTATTTGTAAGAATAATAAACTGTATTTTCTATAAGCTTTTTTCTTCATTACAATAAAATATTGTTGAAATAACAAACTAAAGTATATGGTCAGACCTGGGAGAAGAAGTCTTTCTTCAAAACTGGAGAAAAAAGTGGTATCATCTCAGCCTTGAAACAGTGAGCTGTTTTTCCTAGAGAATATCATGCTATTCTCTAACTGGCAACCCTGCTGTGTTTAGACTTCTCCCTGTAACAGGTTGTACCTTTGAGCCATGGGATCAGAAGTATCATGATGCTCTACTCACCTGTGCATAGGTCTTGAGGAGATGGATATGCATCTGGAGTTCTTCGGGCACCTCCACAGACTTGACTCCAATGAACTGCAGGAGTGGCACAGGCATCCCTGTGTCCCAGGTGCTGATTTTGGCAGAAGGCTCCACCAAGCCTTTCCAGTGAGCCTGCAGGTTGGTAGGAGGTGGGCTGTATGAAGTCATGTTGGCAAGGTGATCGTTCAGCTTGGAATAGTACGCGGTCTTTATCTCAGACACTTCAGCCTCAGTCATGAGCCCAGCAGCCGTGAGGTGCTCTGCGTATGTGTCCGGGATACTCTTACGGGATCTGCCAGGGAGGGAATCGAACCCCACAGATATTAAGCCTAAAAACAGTGTCACAGGAGAACAAGCACATAGCATCTTACTACATTCAAGCACCATGGAAAACTAACGTAAATGGTGTCCTGGTGCATTATACTCATTTGCATGAAGTTCACTTTCTGGGCATTTTCAGAAAGAGAACAGTTCTCTTTGAAATGTGTTTTATAGTCCTTTATTTAAAAAGTAAAGGAAAAAGTGCTATAGTTGGTAGTTTGTGGTAAAAACAAGTAAAAAATCCCTCTGTGCTACCATGCATATTTTCTCCAGACAAATTCACACTGGGATTTCTGCACTGGAGGGAATCAAGGCAACCATTCCATAAATGCTTCACCTAAAATACCAGAATTCACTGGCAAGTGATTTTTTCTATGTGTTTTTCTTTGGGGAAAAAGATGGAATCTGTATATGCTTATAAAGATGAGTCCCCACTGGAAGCAGCAGGACCAGGAAAGACAAGACACATCACACTGGCTTCCTGCCCATTCTCCCACATCATCCATACTTCCCCTTGGCACACAGAAGGCAACTTTGCCCTCTGATTATCAGTGGTCACAAATTTGAAATCCAAGAGCTTTGTCCAAGATTGTTCATCAAAAAGCATCAAGAGCCAACAGTAATGATTACCCTCATTAGCATCTTATTATCAGGCTCACACCATAGTCAAGGGCTGCTGACAGTGTAGCTGCACTTACATAAAGACCTGTGGATGTGCCAAAGGATCTCATACAGGGACTTCTGTTGCAGCAGCAAGACTGAGGTGGTGCAGACATATTTTGGTGGTGCAACCCTTACCTGACGATTTTGTACATGCTGGGGTTGGTGAAGAAGGGCTCATCAAGCTCATTGTGGCCCCACTGCCTGTAGCACAGCAAGTCCACGATGACATCCCTGCGGAACTGGCGCTGGAACTCCACAGCCAACTGTGTGGCATGGACAACTTCCTCAGGATCATCCCCGTTCACATGGATAACTGCACATCCAATGATTTTACCTGCCCAGGGATGCAAAACACAACAGCAATCACACCCAACCCCTTCCAAAGAAAGCAGACACATACCTGCTCTGCTGAAACTACAGACAACCCATGTGAAGTAAATATAATAAAACAAATCAAAAAAAGATGCTCTTTGTGATGAGAGCTGGGGTAAGAAGAGGAATCTTGCCTGAGAGAAAGTGCAATTAGCCCAGCCTGTTGTACTTGTCAGTTTGAGCACAACTTCTTTACAAGCACTGTATTCCCAGAGGACTTTCGTACACAGTTCCTGCATCATATTAATCTGGTAGTGTACAGGGACTGAGAGAGAACTACTTGATTGCTTCTCTTTCAAAACAAAAATTGAATTTTATTTCCTTCTTATCCTAAGCTATCACTGCTATGAATTCATACAGGCCAAAAGCAACTTTCTCCCTTATTAGTAGAGAATATCATTCTGTCCACTGCTCCGTCAGGCAGAGAAATCTCTTCATTAAAGAGAACACTGTAAAAGTTCAATATCTTAACACCCTCTCCTGTATGACAATTTGGCTGCAAGCAACAGTACTCCTTTTTTATTTATCTGTCCAAATTCTGGGAAATTAAGATACTTCAGCCGTTTCTGGCTCATGTCAAGTTTCCCTCCCTAGCAAAATACTAAAGCTCAGCTACAGAACAGCCCCTCCTCTCTGACAGGTAAGAAGAAAGGAAAACTAAAGATGGAGGCAAAAAACCAAACCCAAACAAAAACAATCCATAATACAAAACCAGCCCAGGGAAAACAGTAATAACATCTGCTATCCACCTTATCAGATTTAATGAATCTACTTGTTTGATTTGATGAAACCATAAGACAAACACTTGATGTTAGGTCAAAAGCATACAAAAGTATATTTTTACTTATAGGAGACATATACAAGATAACTAACTACTATGTCTCTGATCTTACTGATAATACATCTGTTTATCACTAAGAAAGATCAGTCCAAAACAAAGCTTCTAGTTCAGGCATAGAAAGGTCTTGAGCTTCAACTTTAAACTGAAAGCTCAACAGGCCCACATGACAACAAACAAAACAGCAAAAAATGGAGGAGTATCTGACCTATAAATCTTGCTGAGAAAACACACTGGGATGATATTTATGAAATTTAACAAGATATATATATAAATAAATCTGTTATATATTCCATTGCAATACCTTTTTTAAAGCTGTCAATAATATGACAGAAATTAAATGAGTTGTAAAGACTTCACAGCAATCTTGCAATTATTTTATCACATCCTGTAAAAATGTGACAAGATTTTCCCTTGATATTTAGTCTTTGCCTTAAAGCAGATAGGGGAGGGCATATTTTTAGCATCTGAACTGTTGCTAGTAGGAGGGAATAATCAATAATAATTTTAATTCCTACTCTACCATGAAACTGGAGTTATATTAATCTCTCCCTAGAGCTGACAGAAGTTGCTATAAAAAGTCCATTGCACAGCTTACACTGGAGTTAAAAATCCTTTCTGACACAACAGGCAATCTTCCTTGTGATTCAACCCTACCTACCAATGTCACTGCAGTACAGAGACGACCTTCCTCGCTCTGGAGGAGTGGTGTAGCCCAGCTGGTTATTAACAGTCAAATGGATGCTCCCACCAACTCTGAAATGTGGTAGATTGGAGAGGGCCAGTGTTTCAGGAACAATCCCTTGCCCAGAGAAAGCAGCATCGCCATGAACCTACATCAGGGAAGAAGATGGAAAAGTCTCATTAGGAAACACAGGAGGAACAGCAAAATAAAAACCATAACTCATTAAGCAAGACCTTCTAAACTGGGTACATGGAACAGATACAGTTCCAGCTGGACCCACTTATTAATCCCTCTTAGAGTACTGTTTCCATGACTCGAGAATTTATGTAGCCTTATCACTAACACAAAGTTATAGCAGCAACATATGTACACAACTGCCTGATGTAATCCCTGCCTGGAACTGACCCATAATCTCCTAAAACTGACCCACCAGTGTCCAGGTGACTGCAAATTTCCTGGCCTTGGCAAAGTCAGAGACAAGCCACTGACCCCTGAACAAAGGGAGCCGCTCCCCGCAGCATTCACTACACCTTTGCTGAAGCTGAATGCTGGTGAACTGGGATTTATGCCCATTTCCACCTTACCAGACAAGAACAGAAAAACAAGTGGAAAATGAACTGAATGGAAGCACGCAAAAACAAAGAAAAAATTTCAGAAGGAAATAAAACCTAGGTTCTTAGTTAAGCAATAGCAAATGTATGTTGCAAATAAAAAAATAGTTTGGAAGGGGAAGGGACAATACTGTGATATCCAACCCAGGTTTCCAAAAAAGGCTGGAGATACTGGAGTGAATATCACCTAGCATTTCAGTGTTTTGAAATTGGAGACAGTTCTCCATTGATGAATATGACCACAGCTTCCTCAGAATACAGACTCAATCATTTGCAGATCAAAGTCACTATGCAGATTGATGTACTTTATTATTGAAACCAGATGACAGTTCTACTTTCTGGCTATGGAATAGTGGTTTCAAGCCTTAAGAGACCTCTGCAAGTACACCAAGATAACACGCACAAACAACCAGAAACAGCAGCACAGGGTATTATACCATTCCAATACAGATTTTTAACAGGTATCACAGCAAAACAAAGGTAACTACTGCAAGAGAGACAAGCCAATGTCCCCACTCTATCCCTTACCATGCTACACTTGTTCCTGAGGTGTTGGGTTTTCACTTTTCCCTCCTGGTTTCTTCTGCTGCCTAAGAAGGCTACATATCTCGGTGACAGCATTTGAGTGAAGACCCTAAAACATCTGAGAAAACTTTATAGCCTTTAGCACATCCCAAAGCATTGAAGCCTAAAGACAGTGTGGCTATCCAACTACACAAGACTGTTTATCTGCATCTCAAAGCCCAGAGGATTCAATTCCTGTGGTGCAGGTAGGATTTTACTCATTCTACCAAAAAGATGGAGACAGTTTTTCTAGGGTACGTTTTTCTCTGGGCTGCATTAGCAAAAAGCTAAAAGCAAGGTCATCATCAGCTTTAATTCACCAAACAATGACTCTGACAGTAGAATTTATTTCTGGGAAATCTTATTCCCAATCTCAATTCAAATCGTAAACATCAGTAGTTGCCTGATGTCCAGGAAGTGGAGTTAAGGTATGTGAGAAGGTAAGCAGAGGTGGACAATTAAATCCTGCAGAGATGTCCATGGTAGTTAACCAAGAAGAGTTTTATAATCCTTATAAATTCTGAGCAACTGAAGTTCCAGAAAAGAAGACCTTCAGACCCTGGACAATGAAGCTCACCACTGACAATGTATCTGACAACTGATCTTTACTCATTCTCTCCTCAAGCTCTGCTACTGATGCTTGTGGAAGAAGAGAAGAAATGCCAGTATAAACCTCAATTCAGAGTTCAGAGTGTCTACACTTATATTTTTCAAGAGAAAGCACTGTAGAAACAGAAAGTTCAAAGACAAAGTCCCAAACCAAGATTCGGAAACACAAGGTGCCTGCTTTCATCTCTTTCTTTTCAATTATTTGAATGAGAGCAGTTAACAGTAACAACCGAAAGTTTGCCTCTTTTCAATATAACTCTTGTACCTCTTAAAGACAATCCCAAGGAAAGACATTCAGGTTGCATGATACATTTTCCTCCTTTTAGGAATACTTTGAATCACTTCACTAACACGGAGGTGTTTAGCTCAGAATCAAATGTTTTCTTCTCTGCTATGCAATACTCCCTACCACTTACCCCTACAAATCCTAAAAAGTTAAATATTTCTTGGATAGGGAGGGTCCATTTATCCTGAAAAATCTTTGTTTAAAGAGTCCTAGTACTTTCATTACTACATGGTGAAGATCTACCATTATGAGAAAGAAACAATAGTCTCTTCTCAAACTAAGACATACCTGCACTGAAAAATGGAGACAGATTGGGCAGCAAAAGTTGCCTGCACTTGCAAGCTCTAAAGCCTTTTTTTAAATAAAAAACTAAGAACCCAACTTGCCCAGAATATTTTGTATTCTCATTTCTGCTTTTTCACAATATCCACACCCTTCCAGAAGAAAGCAGAACATTTTTTTAACTGAAATATGTTTTAACTTCTACATATAACTTCCTCCATGTTTGTTATACTTTGCAGAACATTTGCACCAAACTTGTTTTTACTCCTGGCTTTAAAATGTTAAGAGTTCGTCTCACTTGTTTTTCCAAATTGAATTCAATGCAAGAGAAGAAAATTTATCAAGGAACTATTTAAGATTGCTTCTACAGCTATACAAACCAGTTTAGGGAGTAAGAACTAATTCCAGCAGTCTTCAACAGTACCCTGATGAAACAACAAAATTCTAAATCCTCCTGAACATTTAGCAGCCTTGTTGACAGCTCTTCTCAAACCCATTAATTTGAAAGAAGGCTTCCAGTGGTGGTTTAAATGCAAAAGTGAGGAAAGGCACACATGGCTCTCAATGCAGAATATTATTAAAATAAAGGGAGGTACTAGAATCAGTTATCCTGAAATCTTAAAAGAGCAATAATTTAAATGCCACCATCATCACATACGCCACCTGAAAATCTTCCTTGGCCTCCTCTTTCCACATAAAGAGGATCCCAGTTCTTGACATCACACATTAACTCAGTTTTGTGGGATATTTCTATGTACACTCTTGTTCACATTCTAGTCCAGCAAGTCTTACAAAGATCAATTAAAAATTGTGAGCAAAATACCTGCAGGCAAATAACTTTGTCCCCAGGCTGTGCAGAGCTGTCTGGGGAGTAATCTCCATCGAGCAGAGTCCATTGCCTGGCTCGTGTCTTGCCCACAGCCACTGGGTTGATGGCTTCTAAATGTGAGGGGTTGGGGAGCAAGGTGACATGCATGGGTCTGTGGGAGCCAAAGTCCAGGTCTACAGAAGATGTCAGGTGGGAGAGAACATCCCCAATGGCTGCTGAATTCTCTGGAAACTCACTCAAACCACGCATCTTGCGGAACATGAGCTGCATGGAAACAGATTTGGTTAAAAGCCTTTTCTGATTCACTGACATGTTGAAAGAAAAACACTCTCCTACTCCTGAAATTGCAAGGATGCTTCTAAGTAACAGAACATAAAACCCTTAATTAGAGTTCTTTTAGCAGCCTCCTGCAGACAGTTGACTGAAGTGTTGGTAGGAAGGCAGAACACTCTCACACAGGTAACATTTTATTGCTCCAGCATTTACAACACAACAAACTTTCAGAGGTTTATCTTGCTGCAAATAAACAAGGCAATTGCCCATGAGATTATAAATCTCTTACCTCAGGAGGGAGCTGAAGCAAGCCCGCGAGCAGGTTCAGCCTTCCCCAGTGAGGCATCCCAATGATGATATCAGCGACCCCGCTGTACGCACACATCCTGAACAGCTTGTGGAAGAAGCCCATCATGCTCTCTGCTCCCTCACCACTGTATCGCTTCACTGTGGCAAACTTGGTGGCCAGGAAGTGATCAAACTCCTGTGAAAAACAGCACAACTTCAGTATTAGGCTATTTTAAACAGCAGCCTTCTGTTTATAAAATTGAAACATAATTTATGTTTATACCCTTGAGGCATACAAATCTAAACACACCCCTGGAAAGTCTCAGCTCATTCTCCACCCACACAGTCTGAGACCAGAAGCTATGATGACTATAAAAAAATCAGCTCTTATCTCCTCCTAAGCAGAAAAATGTTGGATTGAGGACCAAACTTTCTCTGTCTGACATGGAAGGTGCTTCAAGAAGAACTGTAACACCAGACTAATTTATAAATTCCTTGGTAGTTTACCTGTTTTAGGTGGAAATTTAGGAATGGTGTTCTTTTACAGTATAAACCATAACTATATTGAGATACAAAGTGCTAGAAAAGCAGTGTTTAATTTTGATTTACAATTTCTTTAGTTTTTACAACTGAAGACAGAAACTAAATGAAGTCTGTAACTGAGAAGGGAAGACTAAGCCACACCCAAAGATCTGAGCTAACTGCTAGTTGAGCAACATTCAGTTCTAAGGAATAATGTACACAAAACTAATCACATACAAAAGCAGTTTTTTTCTGTCAGGGTTAAATTCTATACTCTTAGTATAGTTCTGGTCATACTGAAATCAAAGTAGGGCACATCAGGGTCCCAATCTCAACTTCCTCTGTCACAATCAAATTCCTCTAACTGCCAAAGAGGCAACAAAAAATACAAAATGGGCCATATACTTCTGTTTAGTCATTGGTCAATATTACATTTAATACTCCTTCCACTTGGAAAACTGGAAACAGGGACACTTTCACAGATCCTGCTCTTCTACCTTTCAAACCTTCACAGATCCTGCTCTTCTACCTTTCCAACCTTCACAGATCCTGCTCTTCTACCTTTCAATCCTTCTGGATAACATGGGAAGAAAAGGGGAAAAAAATTAAAACTTAAAAGTACAGAAGTATTGGAATAAATTTTCTCTATAAATTTCAAAAGTGCATAAATATTTCACTTCCTTACAGAAGGCACTGAACAAAGGTTCCTTGCTGAAAAGCACCATATTTGCCAGAGCTGTATGATAACACCTCAGTCCAACTCCGATTTGTTCTTCCAAAACCTTGAGGGACAGCATACTTTAAGGACAGTAAAACAGATCAGGATGAGGGTGAGAGGAAAACACAGGACAGCTAAGCCAGAGCACAAGATTTCACAGAGCTCTGCTCAACCTTGTATTCCCATCAGTAACATTTAATATCAGCTCTGAGATCATTAATCTAAGAGCATCTCACTTTTGAAGACTGATTATTCATGGGTTTATAGCGTCATTATTTCAATAATGGCTGTTAGGCAAATTTTGCAACAAACTCCAATGAGATTCCTGCATTGCACTGCTTCAGGCAAAACCTTGTACTTCTTCCTCCTGCACACTGTCAAAGCCTTTCAGGACAGTGATTGTTCTTTTTCTGCATGAATCACGTCCAGAATAGCAAAGGATCCATGGCAGACTCCATGACTATTACTATCCAGTAACAGGGAACAAAGTACCTGGGACTCCAGCATCAGTTTGCACAAGTGCTTTTTCTCTTCAGGTGTAAATGCTTCTTGCTTTAGCTGTTCAAACCTTTTAGCAAACCATTCTCTCTCCTCCAAAGTTGGAAGCTGGCTTGTTTCTATGGAAATATGCCTGCAGTAGATATGGTCAAGGTAAGCCATCGCATCCTCTACAGAAGCCTCCTCTTTTCCCATGTTTATAAATCCTGGTGGGAAATAAATGTTATTAGTCACTTTGGGGGGAGGAGGGGGAAGCACTAAGGCCTGTTTTGGAGAAAAGAAAGCAGTGAGAGAGACTTCTGCCCCTGTACTTTCAAACCTTCGCTACAGTGTTAAGTATTATGGTAAATCATAGAATGTTACAGTAACACAAGAAACTAATGTTTAACCTCAGTAGTTGAAAAACAAGTACAAATTTTCACGGTTTACAAAGATGCTAGAAGGCAGCCTCTCACTGCACTTATGATTTCTGCAGCAGACATTAGTACACTGAAGTTGACAGTTTTCTGTCAAACAGTTTTCATTACTGATTGAGCCACCACTCAATATCTGACTCTTCCACAGAGGCCACAGCCTCTCAATAAATCACCCATGAACAGAATTTTCTGTGATAAGGCTGTGGACTCACCTGTAGTAATGAGAGGACCCTGAAGAACTTCAGCCAGCCTTTGGATTTCAGGTACCATGTTCATAACAGCTCGGCCAGCAAACAGGGTTTATTTTGGCTGCTTTGTGGCCATGTTCAGCATAGGCAGTTATTAAACGAGCAAGAGCATGGTCAACTAAAACCAAAAAGAAAGCAGAACAGTATCACACACATGCTCAGATTAAATCCACTTACAGCACCAACACTGGAATGTTTTGTCTGCTGGCAACCATCAAGGTTCTGGCTGGAAAGAGCTTTTCTATGCAGTTGTTTCCACCTTATTACCCCACAACAGCTCCCATCAGCAAACTGCTAAATCTGCTCCCCCATCCAATTTTCAAGCAAGTACACTCTAGATTTCCCCCACCGTTCCCCTCATAGGTTAGGGTCCTGTAAATGTATGGAAAGCTACTTCATTTTGCTTTGCATCTCTTTACAACAGGTATGTCCAAGTCAAGAACAGCACATTACCAGTGTATAAAGTCTTACTTCCTAAGCCAACTCAATCCCATAATTTATGCTTCCTTGTTCCTTGCTGGAATGACAGGAGGATTGGGTCTTAACAAGAATTCAGGTCCCATGACTTCAAAAAACCAAAGTCTGTCTGCAAGACCCAAGAGCATGTGCTGAGCCAAATGTGGTAAAAATTACCAACATGGGCAGAATTTGACCAGCTGAGAGGTTGTAAGAGTCTGGACAGAAATCCCTTATCTGCCTCACAACCATCTACAGAAGCAGAGGCTGAAAACCCAGAGACCCTAAAAGGGGAAAAAGGACTTTTGCACAATGAAGTCCGGCCAGATCCTGGTGGGGTGCCTGCCAGGTGCCCAGGTGTTCTGCAGAGGTGTGCTGACACATGCCTGTGAAACCGTGTCGCTCGGCTAACGGGGCAGAAAGGACTGCACAAGGACTATATGTTTTGTACAGCTGCACCTGCACCCTGAAACAATGGGCCTTACTCCCCCACCTGCTGGCCATTTGCCCCTCGCCTCTGGAAGGATTGCCTCATCTCTTGGTTACCTGCCCCTCGCTTTTGAAAAGACTATAAAAAGACTCTCAAAAAAGACCCCTACGAGATCTCCCCGCGGACGAGACGGAATCCATCGGAGCCGGCCAAGAGGACTTCGTCGTGCCATGGTAGCTATTAACCCCTTTCTTTCCCCCCCCCCCCAACCCTATCTCTCTTTCTCTCTCCTCTATCGCATAATTGTGTTGTTGGCACTCAATAAAGGTGCTTTTGATTTTGATTAAAGCAAAAATACTTGTCCCTGTTTTCTTTTGCACTCTGAGATTCAAAGTAATGAACCATCACGACTCCTGCTTGTGCTAGCGGATTGTGACATCAATTGGCGTCACAGACAGGATTCTGAGGCAGAAGGGGCTGCAAGGTTTTGTGTAGTCTGTAATAGGGGAAGGACGTTTTGCTCCAGCCACACCTAGCCCGACACTCCAAAAGGGTGAGCGGTGTCTAGAAAGCAAGGGGGGCATCTCAAATTTCCCACAAACTGCACGTGCCTAGGTGAAAAGCACCCCTATACTCTGTTGAGGGTTCTGTCTTCAGAATTTCACAAAAGAATCTCTTGGTGCAAAAGGGGGAGCGTTGTGTTTCTTTTTAAAAGATGGGCGTGTACGAAGTTTAGTCTACTTGGTGTTAGAAGAGACAACGGATAGTAACTAAGCAGGGCCTCCAAGTAGATTTAGTCTCTTCACCACTTTAGGGAAGAGAAGGGAGACACAGCCCAGGTCCCTGGGTTGTGGATGCAACTAAGTTTTTACCTCCCTGAAGCGGTTTTCACTATCCCTTCGAAAACATGACCTCAAACACTAGAACAAAAGACACAGCTGCATTTTATGCCTTGTTAGCAAAACACAATGCCCGACCCTCTCCAGGAGGGGAAGAGTGGGCACAAAACAACTGGTTCAATTTAGAAAATGTGATTGATAGAATTTACTCTTTACAACATGGGACAAAATTCAAACTTGGCCAAGATAAAACTGTAATCTGCTCTGTACTAGGAACATGCCTTACATCGGCTATAGATCACCACTTTAAGCGGTGTAGTGAACAAGAAGAAATAATAGACTCTCTTCAAAACCTAGTGGAAATTTTGCAGAAACAATTAGAGGAAAAGGAGAGTTACATTCTCTTGTTACAAAATGTTTTGAGAGAGAAACACCTTAAAAATTCAAGGAACACCGATCCACTACAAGACACAGAGGAAAAGGAAACACTTTACCCCCTCAAAGAATTAAAAGAAGTAAAAAATTGTGGGGAAAACTGCTGTCCTCATGTAAGACCTTTGGTTAAGACAGCATACAATTATCTCAATGATGAAGATTATGATCCGCACATCACCACCAAACAAATTCCATTTACTGCTACTGATCTAGCTAAGTTGAAAAAAGAATATGGGCGGCTTCCCCATGAATCTGAAACAGAATATGTCTTCCGAGTGTCACTCACCGGAGGGGACCAAATTCATTTATCTGAACAGGAAGCCAGTGGATACTGGGGACATGGAGTCTTCTTAACAACAGGAGACAGACGTCACACATGGTCTCTGACTCAACGTGCAGCCTACTGGGCTGGGGGACTCAACCCTCTAGAAAGGGGAGACCCTTTAGCTATTGTTAGTACCCATGATCAACTTCTGGAAAGCATTCACAAAGCCGCTTTGCCACGGTCACCGGTGTCCGGGCGTGGACAGCTAGCCCCAGGGTCTTTGGCTAGCGACCCGTCAGCGGTTGCAGCAAGCGTCCCTGACCGCCGGAGCACCGGTTCGCTGCCGCGGGAATCTGTGCGTTCCCAGCCACAGGTAGCTCTTAGAGAGCAAGCTATCTCTATAGAGGCCAGAGGGATAGGGAGGGATCTTCTGTCTAGAGTAATAGAGACGCAGAGACGTGGGGTCCAACTGCGCTCTGGGCGTCTAGGATCAGAAGACCCCGAAGAGCTCAGTGCACAGACTTTTATTGTGAGGGCACCATGCAACCATCAAACACCAGGAGGGAGGAACCAGGGAGGGACCAGGGGACCAGGACTAACTGGGAAGGAGAGGGGGAGGAGAGGGCATGATAGACAACCAGGGGATACAATCAACTACCGAATGAAACAGAACTTTCTAGAACACAAGAATGATTGGCGGGAGAGTGGCAGGTGCTTAAACTAATGGGGGAAAAGGGAACCACCCCTGAGAAACTCAGCCCACTTGCGAGGCAAACCACCTGTGTCTCCACCCCAGGGGAGACTTTAAACTTGGGCACCTTTATTCCACAGCTTCTCAGGGGGGACCGAGGCTTTTGAGGCTTCAAGCACCGCCACATCTCCCCCTTCTTTTTTACTTAAAGAAAGGGTGTTACTCACAAAAGAAATCATAAAAGTTTTAAAACATCCTAAAAAACTTAAAACGATGAAAATGATAAGAAAAGTCCATAACAAAGTCTGTAAAACTTGGCTGACCCAGCCGGAGATTCCCCATCCATGAAATAAATTGTCCAGCCAGTCCTTATTCTCCTGTCGTAGTTGGTGTAGCTGGTCCTGCATACGTTGGATGGTTTGGTGGATGCTCTGGGCGTGTGAGGAGAGATTAAAGCAGCATAGTCCTTCGAACTCCTCACACCCGTGGCCGTGCGCGAGTAGTAAAAAATCGATCGTAGCCCGATTCTGTAACGTTGCTTGCCTGGTTGTCTCCTTGTCTGCGAGGAGGTCTGATAGCGCCTTTGATGTTAAATTGGCTTGTTTGCCCACCCAACACTCAAGGTGAGAAAGCTCACCAAGGGCCTTTGCTGCCACCACCCAAGGGAGAAATATCAAGGCAGCGACCCTCTTCGAGAAGGACCAGGAGGTAACACTACTGTCGCAATTTGAATCCAATTCGTGGGTGGCACATTTTTGGCAGGACTGATTTGTGTTACTCCTCCACGCTAGTAGTTGGGTCCTTCCCGGTGTCAGCATGGACAACCTGCCAAGCGTGCACGGGCCTCCGTGCAGATGGGAGGGGATTCCCGCTCACGCCCAGTCCCCACAGATTAGGAACACTCCTTTCGGGAGTTCCCTGGGGGACATGACGGATACAGACCATGTATTTTCTGCAAAGCTGCACCAGGTCCCCCTAACATATAATTTTTTATCCATAGCAGAAACATCTCTATCAGGATCGCCAGTTTGGGGGTTTTTTGCCCTAACAGATGGATCAAGCCAATTGTATGTGGGATTGAATTTGGTACAAAAGGCGGGCTGTGCTGACCCCACCAAATCCAATTCTTGGGGTTCAGCATGCATGTGTGGGAGGGTCCGAATCCACACATCCCAGCTGTGGGCTGGGTGGGCTTCAAGAAAGGTGGATCTATACTCGAGGGGTGTCCAGGGAATCCCTACCAGGCAAGTTGACATTGGATTTTCCGTCGCATCGGTGTTCATACAGAAATCCTGCTGGCCGATTGACTTGGCCAGCGTCACCCAGATGTTCTCCTTTGGCTGCCGCACGAGCCACGGGCTCGCCCATCGCATCTGCAGGACCAACATGATGGCTGGCAACAGGAAGCACGCTGATAGCTTCATCCTGGGAATCTCTCGGCTGGGTAAACTAAAAGAAAACAAACTCATATCAAAACTTATAACAAAGCCTCTCTCCCCCTTTTTTAACTTAAGGTAAGTAGAGGGACTGGGGTAAGGAAAACACATGAGGGAAGTCTGAGGGGTAGACAAGGGAAAAGTCTCTGCATATGTTTGGCTTCTCTTCTTTTGGTGCAGCCTGAAAGTCTCTGCTCTTCTGGGCAGGGCCTCTTCAGGTTTCTTGGAGAGGAGCTTCTTCAGCTGTCTTCTCTGGTCTCAGTAGGTAGGCTTTTACATCTTTGCCTTTTCCAGGCATACTGCGGCTGGCTTTGGCCTTCTCTTATCGTGGCAGTCTCACCTGGAACTTTACTTGTTGGGACGTGGTTAGTTGGTTTATATGGTTTTACAAACTTAGCAGGCACCCATTTCGGACCTTTGGACGTTGACACACATGCATATCCTCAACCCCAGACGATTAGTGGAAGGGGCCCCTCTATTTGGTGGGTCTCAGGGTCCTTGACCAGCACCGGCGGGTTTTCATTTAGTTTTGTGGAGGCCGAATTCGAAAAGTGCCGGAAGACAGGGAGGATGGGCTCTTCTTTAGAACACTTTAAAAAATTAATTGTGAAGAGCGCCTTACAGAGTCACTCAATGGGCGATCTAGTCTCTGTACCTCCCTGCTGCTGGTGGAGGACTCTCTTGAGGGTTTGGTGTGCCCGTTCTACAATTGCCTGTCCAGTGGGGGAGTGTGGTATGCCGGTGGAGTGGGCCACTCCCCACGACTGGAGGAACTCTCGGAGCCGGGTCGAGGTATACGCAGGTCCATTGTCCATCTTAATATTCTTGGGTGTGCCTAGGATTGAAAAAGCCATTAAGAAATGCTTGATCACATCTTTTGCCTTCTCGCCCGTATGGGCGGAGGTATAGATGGCTCCTGAAAACGTGTCTACCGACAGGTGGACATACTTAAGTTTACCAAATTCTGGAACGTGTGTAATGTCCATCTGCCGGACTTCACAGCTGTTCAGTCCCCGGGGGTTTACCCCTAGATGTAAAGATGGTATATGATGGGACTGACAGCTGGGATGTTGCCACTATGGCCCTTACCTGCTCCAGAGGCAGATGGAACATCCTCCGGAGGGCAGGGGCATTCTGATGGTAGAACTGGTGGCTGAGCTTGGCCTGCGCGAAGACGTCAGGTGTGTTAGCCATTCGCGCAGCCATGGCCAAGGCATCCGCCCTGCGGTTCCCTTCTGAGATGTATCCTGGGAGATCCTGGTGTGATCTCACATGCATGACGTGGAAAGGATGCTCTCGATGGGAGAGAAGGAATACTAATCTCGAGAGCAACCCAAATAGTTTTTCATTGGACACCTCCTTTAACAAAGAATGTTCTGCTCTGGCAGTTACTCCAGCCACGTATGCCGAATCTGTTACTAAATTCAGAGGTTCCTGGAACCTCTCAAACACCCTGACCACGGCTGCTAGCTCTGCAATCTGTGGGGATCCCTCCACCACATGGACCTCAGACTCCCACTTCTGGGTTCTGGGGTCCTTCCAAATCAGAAGTGACTTGTGGGAGGACCCTGAGCCGTCTGTAAAAACAGTCAGAGCATTCAATGGGCTCTTGCTTTGCAAAAACTTTGGGGCTAAATGAAAGTTTATGTTAAACAGCCGATGTTTCAATTTCTTTCCACTAATTTGGCTTGGGTAAGTGTCAAGAGTGAACTGGAGGTGCTCGTTGGTTTGGAGCAAACTCTCCGAATCCTCTCCTTTCCAAGGCACGCAGATGCATGCGAAATCACACCCCGCAAGGGTGCGGAGCCTGGTTTTCGCTCGGGTAATCAACTTTGCCACCAGCTCTTGTGGCGTAGTGATGCTTTTGGACGGTTGATGAGGGAGGAACACCCACTCTATTATCAAGAGGGGCTCCTTCAACCTCCCGTCCCACTGAAATATGAGTCCATGGTAATTTGGTGTCTGGCCTAAGATTGAAAAACGGAACGTTAACTCAGGTGCCACCCGGTGGGTGTGCCGGGATGAAAGTGCCTGCTGTACTTTACTCACGGCCTCCCTGGCATCCGCGGTGAGTTCCCTCGGTGAGTTGAGGCCCTCGCCGCCCTTGAGGAGGTGGAATAAGGGGGCGAGGTCTGCTGTCCTCAGCCCCAGCAGTGGACAAACCCAGTTGATGGATCCACACAGCTGATGAAGGTTGCGGAGGGTCCTGGGCTCGTCTTTGATGGTGAGCTGCTGGGGTACAACGGTCCTCTCGCTCACGCGGATGCTGAGGTAGGTCCATGGGCAGGTATGCTGCACCTTTGTCAGAGACTGAAAATAGTTCATGCCTCAAACATTGATATAAAGTTTTGATCAGAGAAGCCTCCCTGAGGATACCTGACTAGAACTTTGGACTGCGAGCCAAACTGCTGAGATTAGATAAAGGGAAAAGCCTATTGTTCAATCATCTCAGTCTGAGGGAAAGGAATTCATCCACAGAGGCTGAAGCCACCAGCTCTACTGAGAATCATTTCTGGCTGAGTTTGGGGTGGGGGCAGAGCACAGCTCACAGAAGCCAAGTTTGCACAGTCTTACCCCCCAGGTGAAGGGGGGAGGAGGATGGCGTAACCTCTGGTCAGAGGCAATACACACGCATCCTCCATTACACAAACTGGCCCAGCTGTGGAACCCCCAACCCCACAAGCCACATCCACAGGACTCTCACGTGAGAGGCAGCTGAGGGGGAGTCACAATCTATCACAGACCCCCCAAAGTGCTCCCCAGACGCCTTGCACCACAGGACTGCACGTGATGCAAGCAGAGTCTGCTGCTAGAGGCTGCCCCCTCCCCCGGGGGGACATGCCTGGACATTTCCACCTGGCCTGAATGTATATTAATCCATGGCATTCTGTGCTTTCGGGGGACTTCCACCACCGAGACCAGCTGAAGAGGACATCAGGACACCAGTGGGGCCCACGGAGTGGTGATACTTCTTTGTCCCTGTCCCTCTCTGTCCCCCCATCTTTCTCCCTACTCCCCTTTGTACCTGCTGTGGATGTGTCCTTAGAGACTCCAGGGGGAGAAGACTTAGAAAAGGAGAAAGATAACTGGTGGAGAAAGTTCCAAGGAGATAGGAAACCCCTGGAAAGTGAAGTGACCATGGTTTAACCCAGGACAAACCCGAGTAGCCACTGCTAGTGTCCATCATCTCCTCCCTCCCCCCAAGAGCCTTTGTTCTATTCCCTGTTATCTCCTGGGCCCCATTCCTTCCCTATCCCATAGGACCAAATACCCGTAGGCCTTCCCTATACTCCCCCAAACCCCCTGGTGATTGGTGATACATGGTAACTCTTTAGGCCGTGTCTGGGGGCCCCTCGGCCTCTTGGACCCTGCCTCTCCTCTGTGTGAAGACCTTGCAATAAATCCACTCAGAATTAAAGGCATTCCAAGGGCCCTCTCGTTATTCATCTTCAGCTGATAGCTAACCTGGATCGTTCCTGCACCACACCGCAGGCCGCAGTTTCTCTGGCTAAGTGTGTCCGAGACGCTGCCAGAGGGCCTTGGGATAGGGGCACTCCTGGAAATATAGCCAGCTGGAATCTGTCATGGCAACGCCAGGCTGGACAGGAAAACCAGCGAGCTATAAGTGGCACCCAATGTGGGGCACGAACCCACGACCCTGGGATTAAGAGTCCCATGCTCTACCGACTGAGCTAGCCGGGCCGCTGCCGCCCGGGTGGCCCTGGCTGACGCCGGCACAAGCCCCGGTACAAGCCGCGGCGGCGCCGCTTGCCTGGCCGAGGCTTGGAGCAGTGCCGCAGGGGGGAGAGGCGCCGCCCGCCGTCTCACCATGGCCCGGGTGCCTGCAGCCGGCTGGGGCTGCCCCGGCCCCTACCCCGGCCCCGGCCCTGGCCCCTGCCCCAGCGCCACCGCCGCCGCTGCTGCCGCTGCCGGGGCCGGCGCCACTGCCGCTGCCGCAGCAGCTGCCACTCTTCCCGACTGCCACGCCCACCACACCCCCAACATGCTCCCCAGGCGGTTTCCCAGCAACCACAGTAAACTCTGTCCAGCCTGCCTCCGTCCCACCCCTAGGGGCGGGCGCACATGGACGCCCGCTGTTCCCAGCCCCTGCTCAAATTAACGCCGCCGCTACCAAAGCAGTGGTTGCCGCGCATCTAACCAGCCTCAGCAATACCTGGTAGCATGAGCCCACCCCAATCTGCTGCCGAACTATCGCAGGAGGGGGGGGGGAATGCTTCCTGGAAGTCACTCCACATGCCACCAAGAAACCTGTCAGCAAATCACAAATACCGAGATTTTTGCAGCCCCAGTTTAGTACAACCCTCAAGGAGAGAACGCGGTATGGCAACCGATGGGCCTTCAAAATCTCAAAGACATATGTAAAATTGCAAAAGAGTTCGGGTGGGAGTCGTCATATTTTAAAAACATTTTAAACCTGACTTTCGAAACTCAAACCCTAGTACCATATGATATAAAAACGTTGATGTCTGGTATCCTAAATGAAACTCAATTCTGGCTCTGGGAAAGAATGTGGCAGGAAAAATTAAAAGAACTTTTACCAATTTACAAAGCAAATGACCAAACAGCAAATTTAACCATTGACCACCTTTGTGGCCAAGGAGACATGAGCAAACCCTGAGACCAAGCCAATCAGTTGCCACCAGCAGTTCTAGTTGATTTTAAAAATACAGCAAAAAGAGCTTTATGGTGCCTGCCTTCCTCTGCTGCCCCTTCAGATGGTTATTCTGCAATCAAGCAAAGGCTTGACGAGAGTTTTGTCGATTTTGTGGAAAGATTAAGAGGGGCAGTAATGAAACAAATAGAAGATCCACAGTTGCAAAAAGAGTTCATAAGATCACTAGCTAAAGAAAATGCAAACATAGAATGCAAAAGACTCCTCCAAACCTTACCACAAAATCCAAAGCCAACAATTGCTCAAATGCTAGAGCTTTGTGCTGACATAAAACCTGAACAAACAGACTTTTCCCCCCAAAAACTTCCAGTTAAGGGAGCACCCAAGAAAACCGTGGGTGCTGCTGTGACAGCAGACAATAATAAAGACGCCCGCAAATGCTTCAATTGTGGGTCTCCTCACCATTTTGCAAAGAACTGTCCCAAACCCCGAAAAATTACCAACCCTTCCAAGCCGTTTACAGGTCCAGAAACTCCTCAGCAAGCGGGAAACTGGACGAGCGTGGGGCAGCACCACGCGCGGTCACAAAACTAAAGGCTGCAACACCGATCCCTGCCATCGTGTCCCCAACGAAACCACCAGCACCTGCGAACACCTGGGCCCCGCGTCTGAACGTAGTGAGTGCCACCGCAAACCATTTCACCAAACCCACATTCCATCATATCACAGTTTCAGTTTCAGGAAACATCGACTCTTGAACTCACATTCTAGTGGTGGGAAACTCGTTGAGAGGACCACCAGAACTGTTTGTGTTACCTGAAATCCACACTGTGTCCCCCGGTATGAATTTCAAGATCACAGTCACTTGCACAAACACCCCTTGGTTTCTTCCACAATGGACTTGGGTAGCACAAGCCATAGTGATACCTAGAGATTTTCCTCGACTGCATCGAACCCCGTGCACTTACTGGGCAGAGGTTGTTGGAGAAGACAAGCCAACTCTTAGCTGTAAATTGACCAATGGAAAAGCCACAACTTACCTAGATGGGATGATAGACACCGGAGCGGATGTTACCATGATCTCCAAGGCAGATTGGCCAATGCAGTGGGCTCTGAGGCCTTCTGTGGGGACAGTTTCTGGTATTGGAAGAACCTCTCCTTCCATGAGGAGCATGAATTCAATCTCCATAGAGGGACCTGATGGTCACATAGCCTCCGTCAAGCCCTTTGTGGTACCATCAGGGTTCACCCTATGGGGCAGGGATCTCCTCTCACAGTGGGGAACCCAAATAGAAATACTCCCTCCTGCCACAAATTTTTAATCGGGGCCACTGAGAGGCGCTCCACCCCAGCCCTGACTTTGAAAACCGATAAACCCATCAAGGTGGAACAGTGGCCCCTCTCCAAGGAAAAATTAAGCGCCCTTGAATCTCTAGTAGAAGAACAGCTTGCCAAAGGCAACATTGTTCCAACAGACAGCCTTTGGAACGCCCCTGTCTTTGTGATACGAAAACCCGGAAAGGACAAGTGGAGACTCCTTCACGATTTGCGAGAAATCAATAAAGTGATAGAAGAAATGGGTCCATTGCAGCCAGGTCTACCATCGCCCTCTATGCTCCCCCGAGAGTGGCCTTTGGTAGTCATTGACATCAAGGACTGCTTTTTCAGTATTCCTCTTAATCCTCGCGATGCTCCTCGCTTTGCTTTCTCTGTCCCTTCAGTCAACCGGGAAGCCCCAATGAAGCGTTATCACTGGAAAAAACTACCAATGGGTATGGTGAACGCCCCCGTTCTCTGCCAGTGGTACGTCTCCAAAATCCTCTCACCTGTTCGAAAAGCCTTCCCCAAAGCAATCATTCTTCACTACATGGATGAC
This sequence comes from Eopsaltria australis, assembly GCA_034509425.1. NCBI lineage: Eukaryota > Metazoa > Chordata > Aves > Passeriformes > Petroicidae > Eopsaltria > Eopsaltria australis. Next base: position 8,525 of record JAVTVJ010000781.1, on the reverse strand, counting down.
ATATTAGTTTGTGCCCCTCAAAAAGACTATCTAGACACCACCCTGAAAGAGACTGTGAAAGCCATCGAAAGTGCAGGCATGGAAATTCAATCTGAAAAGATTCAACACACCTGCCCCTGGTTGTACCTCGGCATTCGCATCGGCGAAAGAACCATCGCACCCCAGCAACTCGTCATCCAGGATGACCCCAAGACCCTACGGGACCTACACCAACTCTGTGGGTCCATCAACTGGGTTCGTCCTCTGCTAGGTCTGACCACAGAAGACCTCGCCCCCTTGTTCCAGCTTCTGAAAGGAGGCAAAGGTCTGGACTCGCCAATTTCCATCACTCCGGAAGCCAGGGACACTATTGGTAAGGTGCAACAAGCGCTCTCTTCCAAGCAAGCGCATCGGACAGCTCCAGAACTGCCTTTCAGGTTCATCATACTAGGAAAGGTACCACACCTACATGGACTGATATTTCAGTGGGACGAGAAGTTGAAAGACTCTCTTCTCATCATAGAGTGGGTTTTTCTTCCACACCAGCCTTCCAAAAGTATTACAACACCACAAGAACTAGTTGCTCAGTTGATCAAAAGAGCCTGAAAAAGACTCCGCACCCTGGCAGGGTGTGATTTTTCATGGATTTATGTTCCTTGGCGAATGAAAGATGTAGAGGAATTACTCCAAACCAACGAGCCCCTCCAGCTAGCCCTCGACAGTTATCCAGGCCAAATCACAGGTCACAAATTGAAACACCATCTCTTTAATACTAAATTCAATTTGGCACCCAAATTCCTCCAAAGTAAAACACCCTTAAATGCCCTGACAGTCTTTACAGATGGCTCAGGGTCCTCTCATAAGTCAGTGCTGACCTGGAAAAACCCAGAGACTCAGGAGTGGGAATCTGAAGTTCAAGTAGTAGAAGGATCCCCACAAATTGCAGAACTAGCAGCTCTTGTCAGGGTGTTTGAGAAATTCCAGGAACCTCTAAATTTGGTCACAGATTCAGCATATGTGGCCGGAATTACTGCTAGAGCAGAACACTCACTCCTCAAAGAAGTAGACCACCCAAAACTCTTTGGGTTGCTCTCAAGATTAGTGTATTTGTTGTCACATCGAAAGCACCCCTTCCATGTCATGCACGTGAGATCACACACAGATCTCCCTGGATTCATTGCTGAGGGAAACCGCAGGGCAGATGCCCTAGCTATGCCAGTGCAAATGTCCAACGTTCCTGATAGCTTTGCAAAAGCCAAACTCAGCCACCAGTTTTTTCATCAAAATGCCCCAGCTCTCAAGTGAATGTTTCACCTTTCCCTTGAGCAGGCTCGAGCAATAGTAGCTACCTGCTCAAACTGCCAGAAATACCAAATCCCCTCCCTAAATCCAGGAGTGAATCCCCGGGGACTCAACAGTTGCCAGATTTGGCAAATGGATGTCACTCACGTCGCCCAGTTTGGACGGTCAAAATTTGTGCATGTATCTGTAGACACTTTCTCAGGAGCAGTCTTTGCCTCTGCTCACACTAGTGAGAAAGCAAAAGATGTCACTAAACATCTCATGATGGCCTTCTCTATGCTGGGGACACCACAAGAAATAAAAACTGACAATGGGCCCACATACACTTCCCACAAGTTTAAAGAATTCCTTCAACAATGGGGAATCAAACATGTTACTGGCATACCTCATTCTCCCACAGGTCAATCCATTGTAGAACGCACCCACCAGAACATCAAAAAGCTCCTTAACCAGCAGCAAAGAGGAACAGAAAAATTATCACCTGTAGAGCGCCTTTGTAAAGCTCTTTTTACCATCAACTTTTTAAACAATTCATTCGCTGAACCGGTCCCCCCCGTGTTTCGGCATTTTTCTAATTTGACTCAAGCCAAATTAAAAGAACAACCACAAGTGCTGGTTAAGGACCTTGAAAGTGGACAAGTGAAAGGGCCCTTTCGACTTATTGTTTGGGGAAGAGGGTATGCTTGTGTTTCTACCTCAGCAGGACCCATGTGGGTACCAGCGCGTAACATCAAACCCTATCGAGAAGCAAGCCCTGAAAACAGTGATGCAGACAAACAACAAGAGCAAGACAAAGCGGCATGGAAGAGAAGACGCCGCAAGGATGAAGACAGAGATCCACAGAAGCGACGAAACAGTTTTTAAACCCCCTGTCTTTTCAGAGTTTTCCCCCCAGATGTTTCCCTAGTGTGTTTCCCAAACCTAACCCTATCCCGGTGGGGGGAGGAGAAAAAATGAGAAATGCTTTTATTAAGTAGTTAAGTTCTAATACTTCCCATTACCCTAATGTGTGTTCCCTTTCTGTTAAGGAAGGAAACTCTGAACCCCCAGAGAACCCAGAAGATGGAGACAACTCATCTCTCTCTGTGGCTGTTAGCCCTCGCCTTTTCAGGAGTGTCCCCATGGCTCGCTCAACAGCCAAAGGAAAACGTGTGGGTGACACTAGCAAAAGTATTAAAGCAAGACAGGATGTGCCTCAGTTTAGATAGTGCATCTAACCCCATGTCCACGTGCCTGGTCGGAGTCCCTGGGAACTCCAGAGAGTTCAAAGCTATGGGCAAAGGAGCTCACCCAGCCCATAGCTGGGACAGATGGATGAGGACCCTTCCTCATGCGAGCTCTGAACCCCAAGAGTTAGACTTGTTGGGGTCAGCCAAACCACACTATTGCACTCACTTTAGCCCCGTATATAATTGGCAAGATTCTCCCTCTCGAAAGAGAGGACCATACAAAGATGTCTCACCAATTGATAAAAAGTCTTACTCAGATTCCATATGGTGTAATGATACTGAAATCACATGGTCCAACTCCATCAAAGATCCCAGAGTGCTCCCTAATGGGGTATTCCTCATCTGTGGAGACCGAGTATGGGCCGGAATACCTTCTTGTCTTAAAGGGGGTCCCTGCACTCTTGGAAAACTTACCCTGCTGGCACCTGACAAAACGCAAATCCTGAATTGGCAGAACAAATCCCAATTGGCACGACAAAAAAGGCAAATCCAGGATTTGGACCCAAATTGTGACAGCGAAGTTGTTGGGTGGTCATTTTCAAAAAGGGTAGCTGCCTCTCTTTTTATACCTAGGCAGCTGCAGCGAAAGCCCTCGGTGAGCTTTCTCACCTGGAGTGCTGGCTGGGTAAGCAAGCCAACCTGACCTCGAGTGCTCTGACACAGCTCCTAGAAGATGAAGAAGCCACCAGGCAAGCAACGCTCCAGAACCGAGCAGCTATTGACTTCCTCTTACTAGCCCACGGGCATGGCTGTGAAGAGTTGGAAGGCATGTGCTGCTTGAACTTATCCTCCAACAGCCAAAGCATCCGCAAAACTCTCCAACAAATGAAAGATCAACTTCACCAGCTGAAGACAGAAGGCAAAGATTGGCTTGACCACTTGATGGACCAGTGGGGACTTTCAGGGTGGGGGGTCAGAATCCTCCACTCAATTCTGTGGGTGTTACTAACAATCGTCATTACCTTGTGTGTTCTCGCTAGTGTTAAAAATCTTTTGTTATCCTTCATCCAACGGGCCTTTTTAGGAAAAACAGAAGGGGGAGATGTAGCTGCTGTGGATGTGTCCTTAGAGACTCCAGGGGGAGAAGACTTAGAAAAGGAGAAAGATAACTGGTGGAGAAAGTTCCAAGGAGATAGGAAACCCCTGGAAAGTGAAGTGACCATGGTTTAACCCAGGACAAACCCAAGTAGCCACTGCTAGTGTCCATCATCTCCACCCTCCCCCTAAGAGCCTTTGTTCTATTCCCTGTTATCTCCTGAGCCCCATTCCTTCCCTATCCCATAGGACCAAATACCCTTAGGCCTTCCCTATACTCCCCCAAACCCCCTGGTGATTGGTGATACATGGTAACTCTTAAGGCCGTGTCTGAGGGCCCCTCAGGCTCTTGGACCCTGCCTCTCCTCTGTGTGAAGACTCTGCAATAAATCCACTCAGAATTAAAGGCATTCCAAGGGCCCTCTCGTTATTCATCTTCAGCTGATAGCTAAACTGGATCGTTCCTGCACCACACCGCAGGCCGCAGTTTCTCTGGCTAAGTGTCTCCGAGACGCTGCCAGAGTGCCTTTGGATAGGGGCACTCTTGGAAATATAGCCAGCTGGAATCTGTCGTGGCAATGCTGGGCTGGACAGAAAAACCAGCGAGCTATACCCCTTTTTCTCTCTTTTCTTCTCTCTTTTTCTCTCATATTTACTATCAAATAAAACTCATACTATTGATTGGCATATGGTCTCTCTTGTACCTTAATTCGGGCAGAGGTATTTCTAAAGAACTTTAATAATTAGATCATAACACCAGGGGACCAGGACTAACTGGGAAGGAGACGGGGAGGAGAGGGCATGATAGACAACCAGGGGATACAATCAACTACCGAATGAAACAGAACTTTCTAGAACACAAGAATGATTGGCGGGAGAGTGGCAGGTGCTTAAACTAATGGGGGAAAAGGGAACCACCCCTGAGAAACTCAGCCCACTTGCGAGGCAAACCACCTGTGTCTCCTCCCCAGGGGAGACTTTAAACTTGGGCACCTTTATTCCACAGCTTCTCAGGGGGGACCGAGGCTTTCGGGGCTTCAAGTACCGCCACACCGCTTGTCTGCAAATGATACATGAAAAGAAGTTGATTCCTGGATATGAATCCCCTATGCAACTACCTGTAAAACCTGAAATGACGACCCCTTTAATCCAGGGTCTCCCAGAATCACTCAAACCCACAGCGATTGTGTTACAGAAAACTATAGCCGCTGTGAGCCCCGTAGATGCTGGAAAGATTACTTGAAAACTCGACAGACCAAACTGGATCTACCGATTCTGGGAATGCCCCATATATCACACCCTCTCAACCATCAAGTTCACACTCAAATTAACCCACCAGTGGTTGTTATCAAACATATTAACTTAGTGAATGTTAACCATATGTAATGCTTCAGTGCATTCAATATTCCCTATCATTACATTGGGGCTGAATCGGGGTGGAACTATTCTCTGTCCTTTTGAGCATAAGCAATGGGCCCATCAAATTGATAAGAAATGGCAAACTGTGGATTTAGAAACTTGTATTGTCCGGGAACAACTAGGGTTCATCTGTGAAAGTAATGCAATTAGAGCTCAAGACATTTGCTTAGAACAGAATATCTGTCATTTTGAAATTCATCCTAAAGAGAATCCTGAAACAGTGCTTGTGTATATACGCAATGGATGTGCATGCTTGAGAACTGCTTGTGACCAAGTAGTTGAAGAAAATTTAGTAATGGATACTAAAAATCATTCAAACTTTTGTGTTTGCAATTTTACTAGGATCATAGGATGTGATTTTTCTTATTTAGCTCCAGTTACTTCTTATCACCTTTTGCAATCCAATTACTCGCTGATACACCAAATTGTGCCTACCCCCATTGGGATGAACCTTACCTTGGTAAAGCAATTGTTGCTTCATCAGGATTTAATCGAAATTTTGGAGAAGATCAAGAAGAACAGACAGAAAACCTTGGTAACGGTTCATCATGATATAAACGAAATACATCGTGTTCTGGAAAGGGTAGGGAAAGATGCTGACCACAGTTGGTGGGATACCCTTTTTGGTTTTTGGGTGGTCACCTACTGCCACAGGGGTCCTGAATAAATTGTGTCATCCCATCATTGTTCTCTTGATTTTAGTTTTAATTGGTTTTGTTTTATCGGCAATTTTGTATATCATGAATTGGAGAATGATGAAACGAATAACACATTTGACATCTTGTCCTAGTTTGAAGGACAGCTGTCTGTTAAGGAAGGCAGGAGCCTCCCTTGGAATGGGAAACTGGAACCCCTCTCCCTCCAAATTATTATAAATTTGAAATCAAGGGGCTCTCAGGCAAAGATATGGAAATAGGAATAACAGTTCTTTACTACTATCTAAAACAAGGATAACAAATAACAACGACTATAACGTCAACCCAACAAACAGAACCAGAAACCCAGTGGCAGCCTGCTCGGCTTCCAGGCACCTTTTCCCTTTGGTGCAGTTCCAGTCACAGCCTGCAGGGGCGCTCTGGGTGTGGTGATTCCCTGGTGGCTGCAGGGGCGCTCTGGGTGTGATGATTCTCCGGTGGCTGCAGGGGGTGCTCCGGCGTGAGCTCAGGTAGCACACGGCAAATGGCAGCTGCCCGAGGCAGGGAAGGATGGAGGAGAGCCCTTGCTCCACAGACCCTCGGGGGGCAGCTGGTGTCGGTGCCACAGCAGGATTCCCAGACACAGGGAGCTGGGACGGCAAGAGGTCTCGATGTGCAGGGGGGAAACCCCACCACAATGTAGCGAGGAAACTCGGAGTGGCGAGGAGGAGCGGAGGGGGAGAGACAGGCTGGTGGCAGGCAGCTCCCGATGGGCAGAGAGGAAAAAGACTCACAGCAGACAGACCGGCAGCTCCGCGCTGGCTTCTCAGGGGGCCGTGGGTTCAGCAGACAGCAGCTCCGACCGTCCAGCTCCGAGGGTCCCGAGCAAGAGAGAGTGACCTCCCCCCTGCCCTTGCTTTTTTCAGTCTCTCCAAATCTCGCGTTGTCAAGCCCTGCTTCCATGAGGGGCAATTCTACCCCACCCTGCCAAGGAGAAAGGCTCTAGCCTTGTGCTTTGTTTCTCTTAAGTACTCAGTCATTTGTGTCTTAGCAACCCATGGGAGAAAAATTCCTGAGGAAAAGAACTAGATCCAACCTTCAACACATGTATAATTAATATGCATAATCTGGTTGAAGTTTCATTCTCTGTGGACACCCCTGACGTTATTGATACAAGGCGAGCTAAGGTATAATAAGAAATTAGATAAGTATTTTACTGCTTATTGCAATTTAATCAATTATTAATGAAATTTTAAGGTATTTTTTATTGTTTTTGTGATTCAATCAATTAATGTAATTTTAAGGTATAATAATTCAATCAATTATCAATGTAATCCTAAAGTATAATAATTGAATGAATTATTAATATAATTTAAAGCTATAATAAGAAATTAAACTGTTTTTATCCAAATAATTATTAATGTAATCTTACTATAATAAGGCAATTGTTGCCTTGTTGAGATTTAAACAAAATTTTATGTGATTGAAATTACTTATCCCTTTTGTTCTTTTCTTTTTCTTTTCCCTTCTTTCTTTCTCTTTTGTCTCTATTTTCCGGGGTTATGCTACCTGCACGGACAAGTCCTGAAGACATCGTGACAACACTACAGACTCCTGAAGACATCGAGACAGCACTACAGACTCCCGACGATGATCGTGAGCCACGGGGTGGTGTAAGAGTCTGGACGGAAATCCCTTATCTGCCTCACGACCATCTACAGAAGCAGAGGCTGAAAACCCAGAGACCCTAAAAGAGGAAAAAGGACTTTTGCATTCAAAGCCAGCCCTTTTCTCTACAGGGTTCTACAACATAATCCAGACAGACAGCGAACATCACCCACAATGCTCAGCAACGAGGTCATTTAAAAGCAACTTTTAAAATGTTATATAAAAATGTGTTAATTATTACCAAGGAGGCTATTTTGTGACGGGCCTCACTGTCCTGGAGCTACAAACTGGTTTCGCTCCTGCTTCTAGGCAAAGGATTTAATTCCTACTAGAGTCGCCAGAGTAAAGGTAATGCAAGGACCACACTCCTACCTCGGAAAGTTTTCTACTTGAAATCACATTTCTGCACTGTAAAAAGGAGCTAAAAGCAACACAGTTATTGCTACAGGAGAGAGTTACCTGGATTTAATAATGGAATCCTAGAATGTTAGGGGTTGGAAGGGACCTTAAAGACCATCCAGTCCCAACCCCCCTGCCATGGGCAGGGACACCTCCCACTAAACCAGGCTGCTCAAAGCTTTATCCAACCTGGCTTTGAACACCGTCAGGGTTGGGGCATCCACACCTCCCTGGGCAACCTGTTCAGTGTCTCACCACCCTCACTTGGGCTGGTTCAGGGACCATGATATAAAAAGAAAATGACAGGCGAGTGGCAGAAATACTTCTGTGAGCAGCGGGACTCTCCGAGAGCCCATCGCTGAGGAAAATTCAGCAGTCGGTGCTCTCACACCGCTTCAGCCCGTGGAGCGGAGCCAGGCACCCCAGGCTTGCAGAAACCACAGCCAAGAGCTCTCGAAGCGGGTCTGCGCCGCGCTCTGCCCCGCCGGGAACAACACATGCAGCACCTCCGAGCGCCCGCTCCGTGCCCGGGCCCCGCTCCGGGGCAGCCCCCGCCGCGCTCCCTCCGCCCGGAGCGGCCCCGGGGGTGTCCGACCTGCTCTGCCGGAGCCGCGCTGCTCCTCCTCCCGCCCGCCCGCCGACTTCCACGGTTTGTAGCCGTAGACGCCGCGCTCGGTGCGGTACCAGCGCCTCAGGCCGCCCCGGCAGAGCGCGCAGCGCACAGCCCGAGCCCCCGCCAGGCCCATGGCCGCGCTGCCCCCGCCACCGCCCCCGCCCCCGCCCCGAGCCCCGGGGCCGGCGCCGCCGCGGGGCCCCTCTGGGGCTCCTGCAGTGCCGAACGGAACGAGAACGCAAATTG
>JAVTVJ010000780.1:0-33691 GCA_034509425.1 Eopsaltria australis | reverse complement strand
CCCTTGGTGTGTCCCAACAGCCCCTTGGTTCCATGAACTGCTCTGGTGTCACCATGGTCTCTTGGACCCGCAGTATCACAATGGAGAATCAGTTCCAAGAAACCCCACTGTGTCCCAATGAATATCTGGTTCCATGGGGCCCCAGAGGGTCCCAATGGACCCTTGGTTCCAGGAGGTTCCATACCATCAACAATGGTCTCCTCAGTCCCATAGTGAGGAAATGGCCCCTTGGTTCCATGAGGTTCCTCAGTGTCACCATGGTCTCCTTGGTTCCATGAGGCTCTGCCGTGTCACAGTGCCCCATAGTTTCCATGAGCTTCTGTATGATCAGCAATGTTCTTTGTTCCAATGAGGCCCCACAGTGTCACAATGACCCCTTGGTTTCCTGAGCTTCTCCAGTGTCACCATGATCTCCTTGGATCCTCATTGTCACAATGGACAATTGGGTCCAAGAGGCTCCACAATGTCACAATCGGCCCCTTGGCTCCATGAGGTTCCATAGCATAACATGGTTGCCTTGATTCCAAGAGGTTCCGCTGTGTCACACTGGACCCTTGGTTCCATGAGGTTCCCAAGCATCGCCAGGGTCTCCTTGGATCCACAGTATCACTAGGGATCATTGGTTCCATGCAGCCCTGCTGTGTCACAATGGCGCCTTGGTTCTGTGAAGCCTCACTCTGTAACAATGGACCCTTGATTCCATGAGGTTCTGTACTGTCAAAATGCTCTCCTTTGTTCTGGACTGTAACAGTGGACCCTTGGCTCCACAAGGTTCCATTATGTCACAATGGTCTCCTTGGTTCCACAAGGCCTTGCTTTGTCACAATGGTCCCCTTGTTTCCATGAGCTTCCATGGGGTCACCAGGATCTCCTGGGATCTGCATTGTTACCAAGGACAATTGGTTCCATGGCACTCCACTGTGTCACAGGAAACCATCAGTGCCATGAGGTTCTGTAGTGTCACAATGGTCTCCCTGGTTCAACGATGTCCTGGAGTGTCACAATGGCCCCTTGCTTCCATGAGCTTCCATAGTGTCCACAATGGTCTCCTTGTTTCTGCAGTGTCATAATGGACCCATAGTTGCAGAAGGCTCCTAAATGTCACTGGTCTCCTTGGTTCCCTGTGGCCCTGCTATGTCACAGAGGCCCCTGGGTTCCATGGAGTTTTCAGTGTCACACTGGCCATTTGGATCCATGAGGTTCCGTAGTGTCCCCATGGTCTCCTGGGATCCACATTGTCATAACGGACAATTGGTTCCATGCGGCCCCAATGTGTCACATTGGTCCCTTGGTTCCACAGGTTTGATACTGTAACAATGGACTCCTTGGTTCTAGGAGTTACCCTGCTTTTAGCAGTGCTTCCTTTGGTTCCAACAAGGCCCCGCTCTGCCTCCATGCACCCTTGGTTCCAGGAGGCCCTGCTGTGTCACAATGGATCCTCTGTTCCATGAGGCCCTGCAGAATCATCATGGATCCTTGCTCCCATGAGGTTCCTTCACATCACAATGAACTTTGGGTTCCACGAGCTTTCGTAATGTCAACAAGAGTCTCCTTGGTTCTGCAGTCTCACAATGGTGCCTTGGTTCCATGAGTTTCTGTAGTGTAACATGGTTGCCGTGATTCCACGAGGTTCCATAGTGCCACAAGAGAAACCCTTGTTAGACCCTCGAGTTTGGTAATGGTCTTTTGGATTCCATGAGGTTCCATAGTGTCCCAATGGTTGCCAAGGTTCCAAGAGTCTCCATGGTTCCATTAGGCCCTGCTTTGTCACAATGGTGCCCTTGATTCCAAGGAGGCCCTCCTGTGTAAGAATGCACCCATGGTTCCATCAAGTTCCATAGTGTCCCAATGGTCTTCCTGGTTCCTTGAGGAACACAAAAGGATGGAAACACTTCAAGAAAGAAATGCTGAAGGTGCAGGAGCAGCCTGTCCCTGTGTGCCAAAAGATGAGCTAGGAAAGAAAATGAGTGGCCTGGCTGGGCATGGAGGTTTTTCAGGAAGTCAGGGCAAAAAAGAGGGTGCATCACCCTTGGACAGAAGGTCAGGCAACTCAAGAAGTGTTTAAGGATGTTGTTAGGTCATGCAGAAAGAAAATTAGGGAGGTGAAAACTCAATCAGAGCTTAACCCAGCCACTTCTGTGAAGGATAATAAAAATGTTTTTAGAAACAAATTAATAGCAAAAGGGGGCACAAGAAGAACCTCCACTCTTTATTGGATGCAGAGAGGAATACAGTAACTGAAGATGAGGAATAGGCTGAGCTACTTAAGCCCTTCTTTGCCTCAGTTTTCAACAATAAGACAGGTTGTCCTCAGTCCAAGTGCTCTCCTGAGCTGGCAGATGGGGCCAGGGAGCAGAACTGAGCCCCTGTAGTCCAGGAGGAAGCAGCTGGGCACCTGCTGAGCCACTCAGATGCTCCCAGGTGTCTCTGGGACCAGATGGGATCCATCCTAGGGGGATGAGGGAGCTGCTGGATGAGCTCTCCAAGCTGCTCTCCATCATTTATCATCAGTCCTGACACACCAGGGAGGTCTCAGGGGACTGGAGGTGTCCAGCCCAGCCCCAAGAAGGGCTGGAAGGAGGATCTGGGCAACTCCAGGCCTGTCAGCCTGACCTCGGAGCCTGGCAAGGTTACGGAACAGATCACCTTGAGTGCCATCACACGGCACCTACAGGATGGCCGAGGGCTCAGACCCAGCCACTGTGGATTTCAATATCTTCATTGATGATCTGGATGAGGGGATTGAGTCCAGCATCAGCAAATTTGCAGATGACACATCTGCTCTTCCTTGGTTGCACTGTGTCACAATGGAGGCCTGGATGCACAAGATTTTTGCCCTGTGCTCAGAACTGGTGAGGCCACACCTCGAGTGCTGTGTCCAGTTGTGGGCCCCTCAGTTTAAGAAGGATGTTGAGATGCTGGGCTGTGCCCAGAGAAGGTGCTGGGGTGTGTCCCTTCTCTGGGGCATGTCCAGAGAAGGGCAACAAGAGTGGTGAAGGGTCTGGAGCACAAGTCCTGTGAGGAACAGCTGAGGGAGCTGGGGTTGTTTATCCTGGAGAAGAGGAGGCTCAGGGCAGACCTCATCACTCTCTACAGCTCCCTGACAGGAGGGTGCAGCCACGTGGGGGTCGCGCTCTTCTCCTGGGCAGCCAGTGACAGGACAAGAAGACACAGCCTTAAGCTGCACCACGCAGGTTTAGGCTGGACATGATGAAGTTCTTCACAGAAAGGGTGCTTGGGAATGGGCTGCCCAGGGAGGTGGTGGAGTCACTGTCCCTCTCCAGTGGCACTTAGTGGCATGGTCTGGGTGACAAGGTGGCATTAGGGCATTGGTTGGACTTGATGGTCTCAAAGGTCCTTTCCAACCTTTTGGATTCTGTCATTCTGTGATGGTTGGGACACTGTGGGCAAACGAGGGGCCGTTGTGACACTGTGGGCAAATGAGGGGCCATTGTGACACTGCGGGGCCTCAGGGAACTAAGAGGACCATGGTGACACTGCACGGCCCCACAGAGCCAGGGGTCCATTGTGACACTGTGGGGCCAAATGGAACCAGGGAGTCCAGTGTGACACTCTGGGTCCTCGTGGAACCGCAGAGGCCATTGTGACACTGCGAGGCCTTGTGTAACCAAGGGGACATTGTGACACTGCAGGGACTGATGGACCAAAGGGAACAATTGTGACACTGTGGTGCCCCATGGAATCAAGGGGACATTGTGACACTGTGGTGCCCCAGAGAACCAAGGGGCCTTTGGGATACCAGGGGCCTCGTGGAACCCAAGGTGCACTGTGACACCGCAGGATCTTGTGCAGCCAGGCCTCCATTGTGACACGGTGCAACCAAGGAGAGCATTGTGGCACTCTGTGCCACACAGTGGCCTCATGTGACCAAGGGGACACTGTGACACTGTGGGACCTCAAGGAATCTAGGAGACCGTTGTGACACTGAGTGGCCTTGTGGAAACAAGGAGTCCATTGTGACACTGGGGGGGCTTGTGGAACCACAGAGACCATTGTGACAGTGCGGGACCTGATGGAACCATGGGGCCATTGTGACACTGTGAAGCCCCATGGAACCAAAGGCCCGTTGTCACATTTTGGGGCTCCATGGAACCAAGGGGCCACAGTGAAACTGTGGAACCAAGGAGAGCATTGTGACACTGTGAAGCCCCAGGGAACCAAGGAGTCCATTGTTACTCTGTGGGGCCTTGTAGAACCATGGAGATCACTGTTACACTGTGGGGTCTCATGGAACCAAGGGGCCATTGTGACACTGAGGGACCCCATGGAACCAAGGACATCTTTGCAGCTGACACCAAACTGGGGTGGGGGGGTTGGAGTGTGGATCTGCTGGAGGGTAGGAGGGCTCTGCAGAGGGACCTGGACAGGTTGATGCGGGGACTGAATCCAACAATGTGAGGTTTAACAAATCCAAGTGCCAGGTCCTGCACTTTGGCCACAACAACCCCTGCAGCGCTACAGGCTAGGGACAGAGGGGCTGGACAGTGCCAGGCAGAAAGGGACCTGGGGGCACTGATGGACAGCAGGCTGGACATGAGTCAGCAGTGTGCCCTGGTGGCCAAGAAGGCCAATGGCACCTGGCCTGGATCAGGATAGTGTGGCCAGCAGGAGCAGAGCTGCTGTGCCAGCCCTGATCTGCCCCCACCTCTGCACACAGACATGGCTGCTGCAGCTCCAGAGAAGGGAGAAAAAGAGGGAAACTCTGGTGAAAACTTCCCAGGGAGATCCTTTAGTTCCTTGAAAGCCACTGAGAGCATGGCTCCTCATTGACACAGTCTGTGGCCCCTGTGAAAATGGAGAGAAACAAAATGAGAAATGGCACAAACATGGCTTTTCTTTGTGGACAACATGAAAAAACTAAAACAAAGAAAAAACTCCCACAACCAAATCAACAAGAACTATCAAAGATTACCTTTATTACAAGTGATTTGCAGAAACAGGCCAGCAGTTTAATGTTTCCGAAACCATGCAGTCATGAATCTCCACACTGCAGCCTTGAGCTTCTGGTTCCTGAGGCTGTAGATGAGGGGGTTCAGGGCTGGAGGCACCACCGAGTACAGAACTGACAGTGCCAGATCCAGGGATGGGGAGGAGATGGAGGGAGGCTTCAGGGAGGCAAATGTGACAGTGCTGAGAAACAGGGAGACCACAGCCAGGTGAGGGAGACGTGGAAAAGGCTTTGTGCCATCCCTGCTCAGAGGGGATCCTCAGCACAGCCATGAAGATTTGCACGTAGGAGAAAACAATGAACACAAAACAACAAAAACCTAACCAGGCAGGAAGAGTGAGAAGCCCAAGATCCCTGAGGTTGGAGTGAGAGCAGGAGAGCTTGAGGATCTGGGGTAATTCAGAGAAGAACTGGCCCAGGGCATTGCCCTGGCACAAGGGCAGGGAAAATGTACTGGCCGTGTGCAGCAGAGCAGTGAGAACGGCACTGGCCCAGGCAGCTGCTGCCATGTGGGCACAAGCTCTGCTGCCCACGAGGGTCCCGTAGTGCAGGGCTTTGCAGATGGACACGGAGCAGTGGTAGCACACGATGGTCAGGAGAGAATACTCGGCTCCAATGAAGAACAGAAGGAACAAGAGCTGTGCAGCACATGCTGAGTGGGAGATGTGCCTGGTGGCCCAGAGGGAATTGTGCATGGCTTTGGGGACAGTGGTGCAGATGGAGCCCAGGTGGCTGAGGGCCAGGCTGAGCAGGAAGAAGAAGATGGGGGTGTGCAGGTGGTGGCCGCAGGCTCCGGCGCTGCTGCTGAGGCCGTGGCCCAGGAGGGCAGCCAGGGAGATGCCCAGGAAGAGGCAGAAGTGCAGGAGCTGCAGCTGCCGCGTGCCTGCCAAGGGCAGCAGGAGGAAGTGGCTGATGGAGCTGCTGTTGGACATTTGCTGTCTCTGGCCATGGGCACCTGTGGATGGATAAAGGACAGGGACAAGTCAGGAGAGGCTGCTCTGAGCCAAAGCTGGGCCATTCCCTGCAGACTGTCCCGCTGGGACTCACCCACCCTTGTTCCTGCTCTGGGAAAACCTTCAGCCAGGGCCCTGCCTGAGCTCCAGCTGTGCTGTCTGAGTGTGCCAGGAGCAGCCAGACCGGTGCGTGGGGGCTCTCCAGGAGCCATCCCTGCCCCACTGTCCTGGGTTTGTGGCCGTGTGGCAGTGGGACAAGGCTGCATCTTCAGGATTTGTCAGTGGAATGGCTCCTAATGCAGAAAGGCATTTGAGCAGCTGCACTCACAGGTCTAAAGGACATGGAGAGCAGGGAGGAGATGGAGGGAATATTTTCCCTACCCACACATCATTCCTGGTTCTGTGAGGTCAGAAATCCCCAGCATTTCTGCTGCACTCCGAGTTTGTCGCTGAGAGAGGGGAGAGGCAAAGGATTCCCTGTGGCTGAGGGAAGGTGAGGGGCTGCATGGGCTTGTTGCCAAGTGCCCTGGGTTTGCATCTTTGGCTGCAATCAGAGCACAATCACACTCCCAGGTCACCCTGGGATAAAGCAGAGCCTGCCCAGAGCAGAGGGAGCCCTGAATGTCTCCCCTTCTCTGAAGGTGTCGGAGCAAGGTCTCAGCACCCCCTTCTGCCAAGGACACTCACGGCTCCCTTGGCAAACCCAACAGCATTTCCTCAGCTGAGGCATCTCTGCCCTTCCCCGTGGGACATTCAGGGGACTGCGAGAGGCTGTGGCACAGATTTGCAGGCAGGAGAGCAGCTCAGAGCTTGGGAAGACACAGCAAGGAGATCCCTGGGGGTGCCCATGATGGGATCTCAGGGAGGGAGGCTCAGCTCATTCCCCTTTGCCATGGACTGCTTTGCCCACAGCCCCACAGGTGCCAGGGAAGCTTGGACACCCCATTGCCATGGACAGCCCTGCCTGGCAGGAATCCCAAGGTCACTGCCTGACTCAGCTGCTGCGAATGCCAGAGCCTCCCTGAGAGCCCCAGATAACAGTGACAATATCAGGGGAGTGCAGAAAGAAGAGAAGATGTTGTGGTGCTGTGCCTGCCTGAGAGGGCAGGGCAGGGACAGCCGGGCACTCAGGACACTGTTCCTGTGCCCAGCTGTGCACGGCACCTCCCACACACCACCAGTGCCCTCGTGCCCCCAGCACTGCTCTCTTCAGCTCCCTCTCCTTCCCTCAGCATCTCCCTGGGCCTGGACATTTCCTCCTGACAGCTACCTTGTCCATGCCAGCGCTCACAGAGCCGAAGTGTCGGAGTGGGAGGCACCAGTCCAAAAATTCCGCTACCCGAGACCTTGTAATTGGCGGAAGACAGAGTTCCAGAAATGGAAACAGCTGGTTGCCCAGGGCCATGGAGTCGAGAACTTTGAGAACGATAAAATCAGTAATGGGTGGATAACACGCTATAAAGGCATACCCCACAGGAACTGATAACCGCACTTCAACTGAGGGCCAATGTCTACCCCACAAGAGAGGTCCTGGCGAGGGGTAGGCACGGTGACTGCATACGATCCTGCAGACATTGTGGTGCTGAGTTTGAGACTACCGCCCACATTATTGGGAACTGTCCGATTATTCAAGATGCCAGGATCAAACATCACAATCCCATCTGTGAAATCCTTAGCCGTGAGGCTAAGGAGAATTGGATTGTTTTCCAGGAGCCACATATCAGAGATGAGGATAAAGAATTGTCCAAACCGGATTTAATCTTTGTTAAGGAAGAAAAGGCAATTGTGGTGTACGTGACAGTCAGATATGAGCACAGCAACTCCTCTTTGAAGGATGCGGCGGCTGAGAAGATAATAAAATATCAGCGCCTTCTCAACCAGGTGGAAGAGCTGACTAATGCCATTGTTGTGGACTTTGTGGGCTTTCCCTTTGGGAGCGTGGGGAAAGTGGTACGAAAAGAACTCTGAGTTGCTATCGGCCCTCGGCCTCTCTAAAACGAGGCTAGAGAAGACCCTAGCATCCAGAGCGCTCCTATCCTCTGTAGATATTGTACATATTTTTACCAGCCAAGCTCGATCCATTGTTCTTTAAATTGTAAAATAAATAAGAATTGGCATGTGACGTTTCATCAAGGATAAGGAGGGGTGGACACCAGTGGGGCTTTTCATTCTGCTCATACTGTGTCACCCGCCGGTATTTAGGCATTACAAATTCCGATCTGGACAAGGTGGACGGGCCACCTTCACTTAACCAGGAAAACAAACATATGCATTTAGTATGTTTATTAGATAGCCTGTTGAAGGTTGGATCTAGTTCTTTTCCTCAGAGATTTTTCTCCCATAAGTTGCTAAGACACAAATGACTGGGTACTTAAGAGAAACAAAGCACAAGGCTAGAGCCTTTCTCCTTGGCAGAGTGGGGCAAAATTGCCCTTCATGGAAGCCGGGCCTGGCAACGCGAGATTTGGAGAGACTGAAAAGCAAGGGCAGGGGGGAGGTCACGCTCTCTTGCTCAGGACCCTCGGAGCTGGACAGTCGGAGCTGCTGTCTGCTGAACCCACGGCCCCCTGAGAAGCCAGCGCGGAGCTGCCGGTCTGTCTGCTGTGAGTCTCTGCCCTCTGCCCCATCTGGAGCCGACCTGCCTGCCACCAGCCCGCTCCGAGTTTTCTCCACTACATTGTAGCGGGGTTTTTCCCTGCACGTGGAGACCCCTTACCGTCCCAGCTCCCTGTGTCCGGGGATCCTGCTGTGGCACCGACACCGGCTGCCCCTCCCGAGGGTCTGTGGAGCAAGGGCTCTCCTCCATCCCTCCGTGCCTCGGGCAGTCGCCATTCGCCGTGTGCTACCTGAGCTCACGCCGGAGCACCCCCTGCAGGCACCGGGGAATCATCACACCCAGAGCGCCCCCTGCAGCCGCCAAGGAATCATCGCACCCAGAGCGCCCCTGCAGGCTGTGACTGGAACTGCACCAAAGGGAAAAGGTGCCTGAAGCCGAGCAGGCTGCCACTGGGTTTCTGGTTCTGTTTGTTGGTCAATGTTATAGTTGTTAATTGTTATCCTTGTTTTAGATAGTAGTAAAGAACTGTTATTCCTATTCCCATATCTTTGCCTGAGAGCCTCTTGATTTCAAATTTATAATAATTCGGAGGGAGAAGGGTTACAGTTTCCCAATCCAAGGGAGGCTCCTGCCTTCCTTAACAGACACCTGTCCTTCAAACCAGGACATAGCCAAATGCCTCGTCATCTAATTAGTGATGTGCATGAATGGATGAATGAGATTCCCACTGTCCCTACCTACTATCCAGCGAAACCACAGCCAAGGGAACGGGCTTGGCGGAATCAGCGGGGAAAGAAGACCCTGTTGAGCTTGACTCTAGTTTGGCGCTGGGAAGAGACATGAGAGGTGTAGAATAAGTGGGAGGCTGAGCACGTGCTCAGCAGTGCCAAGTGACAAGATCTTGTATTGTAGTTGTAAAGATGGGGGATTAGGTATCTTGAAATTGGCGGTGCTTATTCCCAGCATGCAAGTGCGGAGCCTGCATAGACTTGCACAGTTTTTGGATGAGGCTCCTGTGGCATTTTTGAAAGGTGATCGTCTGGAACTGTTGTATGAGGAATTGTGGGTTTGAGCTGGAGGAAATAAAGAGTCCATCCTGCAAATTTGGGAACCTATTCCAAGACTGGAGAGTGTGGTGGGTTGGGATGAAGGTTTGTCAGAATGGGAGGCACCAGTCCAAAAATTCCGCTATCCAAGACCTTGCAATTGGCAGAAGACCGAGTTCCAGAAATGCAAACAGCTGGTTGCCCAGGGCCATGGTATTGAGAACTTTGAGAATGATAAGATCAGTAATGGATGGATAACACCCTACAGAGGCATACCTCACAGCAAGTTGATTACCGTGCTTCCATTGAGAGCAAACGTCTACCCTACAAGAGAGTTCCTGGCAAGGGGTAGACATGGAGACTGCGTGAGATCCTGCAGGCATTGTGGCACTGAGTTTGAGACTTCCACCCATATCATTGGAAACTGCCCAATTACTCAGGATGCCAGGATGAAATGACACAATTCCATCTGGGAGACCCTTAGCTGTGAGGCTAAGAAGGAGAATTGGACTGTTTTCCAGAACCACACCTTAGGGATGAGGACAATGAATTATTTAAACTGGATTTAATCTTTGTTAAAGAGGAGAAGGCATTCATGATGGATCCGACAGCCAGGTGGCCTGGGAGGAGCACGGGGCTCCCCAGGAAAGCATCTCCCCAGCAGAGCCCCCCAAGGTGCCCACGCTGCAGCCCCTGCAGACGGGTGAGTGAGGGGCCCTGTTGGTTTTGTACCTACAGGGCTCAGCACAAATGCCAGAGATCAGTGTGGCCTTGTGCTAACTCCCTACGTCTGTCACTAAGAAGTCGCGTTCCACCTAAGATGTCCCTGGTTCCTTGCATCAGTGATTCATATGTACGAGCTGCTGTCTTAGATTTGAGAAGGAGGGCTGGGTGTCAGAAGAAAGAATGGTAAGAGAAGTACATCAATACTTGATATTTGAGATACTCTCAAGGAGAAAAGACTCATCAGAAGAACACCTGGAACCATATCCAAACAAGCCCATGGAAATAATTAGCATAGATGAATGGATTCAAAAGAGTGATGACTAAGTATTAGTTTCAGGAATATAAACCTTGGTCTGAGCATGCACGCTTTGAGGAGAAGTCCCCATGCATCCAGCACTGCTAATAAAGGAATGTCAGCTCTCTAACCTCTCCAACTATTTGGACAGTTTATTTCACGGGTTTCGGTGACAGTGGATGCTGCACCTTTCCTGTCCATCTGCCAGCACCTTCCTCAGCCCGGGGCACTGGGGCTTTCCCCTCCACGCCGTGCTCCAGCACGGCAGCTCCTCTGCTGGGCACCCTCCAGCCACGAGCTGCAGGGGAAGGCTGTGCCAGGGGAGCGAGCGCAGGGCTGGGCAGAGGGCAGATCTTCCCCTGCTCTCCCCTGTCACCAGAGCCTCTGCAGCCCTCCCTTCTCTCCCCTTGGTTAGATGCCAGCTGCTCACCTGTGTATGCAGAGGAACAGGAAGCCATGGAATTTAAAAACTCCAAAGGAACTGAAACACCTGCACGGGGCAGCACAGATTTGGGCTTGTGACCTCAGCTCAGATGTGGTGACCCTCTGGATTTGAGCATATCAGTCATGGGAGGGAAAGGAGCTAATGAGGATTCGCTCAGGAACAGGAAGCCAAGGGGGAAGAGCCCAGAGCTGAACCCCCACCCCACCTATACTTAACCTGGAAAAGGAACATACAGTACTCAGAGGTGTTCAAAAAATAGCCAAATGCCTCATCATCTAATTAGTGATGCTCACAAATGGATGAAAGAGATTCCCTCTGTCCCTACCTACTATCCAGCAAACTATGGGAGCATAGTTACTAACTGGGCCTTGCCATGGAAGTTGCACTGCTCCCAGCAGACACCCTCGCACTCACTGAGTCGACTTCTGCCCCAGTGTGAGAGAGGTGGGAACAGATACCACTTGATGGGGTTTGATGAGGCTGACACTTGGTCTGAAAGCCTCACAGAGGTTGACTTAAAAACAGTCAAAATCTACCCGTGAGAAAACTCCGTGACAACCTGCAGCCACAATGAAAGCCACCTTGACAGCCAAGAAGATAATCAAAGTAGATGCTCTTCACACAAGGAGATGTTTCTGCTGTGGAACATCAAGAGTGTACCAGAAGGAACTTGATTACACTATGGAACTAATTGCTTCTATAGCCAATTGTATTGCTGTTTCAATGGTCCTTGTGTTGCAGACAGCCCTGTCATTGTTTGCTAAGCAGCCAATCAGAACAAACCACAGTAGCTGAGAAAAAGCTAGAAAAGTACTAACAGAGAATAATAAAAAACTTTTCTGTCCTTGGATTATGAGTGTGTCGTGTGTCCGTCTCTACTGCGACACCCCTTCCCATCATTTGGACTCGCCACCAAGCAACAGCTTCACAAAAAGGTGAAATCAATGTTTTGGTAGCACCTTTAAGGACCTCACTACCCACAGCCTGCTCCATGGGCATTAGATCAACACAGCTCAACAGTAGCTGAGCGTCTGCTGCTGACTTAGACCACCCTCAACTGGACTGACTAAACCTACAAATTTGCACAATGGTGCAGTCCATACGATTATTCCATGTATGAACGGCCACATCAACTGATCCTTCAGATTTGAAGGAAGTCCTGGCCATACATTTTACACCTGCACCGTCTACACTGCTGCAAGAGAAGGCTGATTTAGTGAGGTTGGAGTTTTGTAACTCTTGGGTACAGACTGATGAGAGTTTCCATCTTTACACCCAGTGGGAAGGTTTGGCCAGACAGCCCGAGCTGGATGAGGATCTAACAACTAGACCTGCCTCAAGGAGGACTAGCATTTACAGACAGAAGTGAGCAAAGCAGCCAGGACAGGCCACCTATGTTCAACCCTTAATCAGGACCAAATTGTACTGGATCTGACCACGGTGCATGGGCCACCTACACCTAACCTGGAAAGGGCATATATGAAAATATACGTCTGTTAGACAGCCAAATGCCTCATCATCTCATTAATCATGCACATGAATGGATGGATGAGATTCCCACTGTCCCTACCTACTATCCAGTGAAACCAAAGCTAAGGGAACAGGCTTGGTGGACTCAGTGGGGAAAGAAGACCCTGTAGAGCCTGGTGTACAGTCAGCAGCCACTGTGGGGTGATCCCCTGTTGGAATCCAGGCCATCGCTGAAATACCACTACTGCCATTGTTTTGGTGAGCAGACCTGGCCTGACCGGGAGAGGGAAGGCCTCCCATGGCAGCAGCAGGCAGACCATGGCTGAGACCCCAGGGAGTAGACCTGGCCTTCCCTGACCAGATTTGACATGCTGGAGACAGGGAGTACACCTGGTCCCCTGTCCCACTGGGGTGACGTGACCTCCCATCCCAATGGAGGGCACACCTGCTGCCCGTGACCGGACTTGGCCAGTGGGGGACACGAGTGTTTCCCAGGCCTGGGTTCTGGTGCTCTCCCTGCCCACCCAGTGCCTGAGCGGCTCCAAGCCAGCCCTGCCACACGTTCCTCCCCCAGCCTTACCTCCCTGAACCACCACCCCCACTCCAGTCCATGCTGACATCAGACTTGTCTCCAGCCTGCTCAAAAGTCCAGCTCACACACAGGCACAGGCCATCCACTGGGACATTCCAGAGCTCTTGCATCTTCCAACGACTTGGCAGGTCACACGCAGTCACCAGTGTCCATGAGGACAACACAGGGCTCTCTACATCTTAAGGAGCCCATCTGGCACAGGCACTCACTCAGCTTCTAGGGTGACATCCCAGTGCTCTGCATGATCCTAAACAACACTGAGGTCATGGGCAGTCCCAGGGGCTCCACGGGGACATCCCAGGAGTCTCCCATTTGCCAAACCACACTGACCTCACAGGCTGTCACAGGCTCTCAATGGCAACATCACAAGTGTCTCCAGGCTGCTAAGCAGCTGCCATGTCACAGGCACTCTCACGGCTTCCACGCTGACATCCTAGAAGTCTCCATGATGGGAAAAAGTTGTCTTGTCCCAGGCACTCCCAGCAGCTCTATGGTGACATTGCCAGGCTGTTGAAGGCTGCAAAAGAACCATGAGGTCCCACGCTGTTACAGGGACTCCACAGGGACATGCCAGGGCTCTCCAGGCTGCTAAAGAAGGGCTTTGTCACAGGCACTCCCAGGGCTTCCACTGTGACATGGCAGCAGCTGCTGTGCTCCTAAAGATCAGGGAGATCCCAGGCAATGGCAGCAGCTCTGGGCTGACATGCCATGTGTCTCTAGGCTGCTCAAGAACTCTGATGGCACCAGCAGGGACAACAGTTCCATGGGGACATCCCAGCTTTCTCTAAACTGCTCAAGAGCACTCAGGTCACAGACCCTCCCAAGGATCCCACCCTCACATCCCAGAGAGAGTCAGGTTTTTCAAGAGCCCCAAGCTCACCTGCATGAGCCTCACACGCCTTCCATGGTGACCTCGCAGGGCTCTCCGGGGCTTCCAAGGAGCCAGGAGGTCACTGGCAGTGACAGGCGCTCCATGCTCACATCCTAGAAGACTCTGGGCTGCCAAAGACAGGTCAGGAGCAGTCACACAATGACATCTCAAGCCTCTTTAATCATCCTCCTCTCTCCCTCACCCTCGCCACCGCCACTGCCCCTACCCTGCGCCTCACCGCGCCCCACGGCTCCCGGGGAGGGAAGGAGGGAGTCTCTGGGAGCCGCCGCCCTTCCTGCCCCCCGCCCTGTGCCCGCACAGGCAGCAGCGGCATCTCTCGAAGGCCGGGGCCCGGCTCTCCAAAGCCGCCGTGCCCCTGCCCCGCCTCCCGCCTTCATTGCTGCCTCACTCCCTCGCCCCGCTGCGCTCCTGCTCGGCCCCGCCGCGGGCTGAAGAAGAAGCGGCGCCGCCGTGCGACAAACGGCAGCAAGGCAAAAGACTCCAAGCGACGCACCCAGAAATGTCCTTGGCAAAGAGACCCCGCGCGTGGCCCGGCAGCGCCCGCAGCCCGTGGCCAGCCTCAGCCGTGCCCGGCTCCCCCTGCTCGCCGAACGCGCTCGCTGCCCCCGCGCAGCCTCCTCCTCTCCCGGCCCCGCCGCCGCCACCCGCGCCTGGGGACCCCAATCCAAAAGACAAATGCAAAAGAAAAAGCGGCCTTTTCTGGGGGGTGCTGCCAATGGGAAACAAACACCTCCCACACTCCCCTCCAAGAGCCCTGCCCATGGCCGCTCCTCCGCCTGCCGCGCTGAACAATCAAACAGTCCGCAACATCCAAGCCCAAGTCCCTCTCGGCACCTGGCAGCAGCAAAGCCCAAAGCCGGCCAAGGGCGCCCGGCCCCGCGCTCTCGCGGCGGCCGGGGCAGCTCGGGCCGGGCTCTGCCGCTCGCTTCGGGCCGGCCTCTGCCGCTCGCCACGATCCCACAGCCGGGCTGCGGGTGCGGCTCTGCGGGCTCTCAGGCCAGCGGGGCCGGGCCGGCGCAGGCGGAGCCAAGGGAGGCGGCTCGCCGGGAGCCTGGGGCGGTGCTCTGCGTGCGACAGGGAAAAAAACCAACCTTCATCAAAAAGTACTCGGCTGGGACGTGATGGTGAAAAAGAAAGGAGTGCGATTTAGGGGACTGGGAGCTCTCCGGGGCACAGGAGCCCTGGAGCTTGCAGCCCGAGGCGGCTGCTGCCGCTTCCCAGTGCCATCACATCTCTTGAGCAGCGTGGAACCCGCTGGGATGGCAGCACTGAGGCTCTGGCAGTGCCTGTGACATCAGGGCTTCTGAGCAGCCTGGAGACACGTGGCATGGCAGCACTGAGAGCCTGTTGTGGCCTGTGAGCTCGGTGCGCTTCACAAACGGGACGCTCCTGCCTTGTTCCCATAGAGCCCCTGGGCTTGTTTGTGCCCTCACTGTTCTTTAGGAGCACGGAGAGCACAGGCATGTCCTCATGGAACATCCTCCTGTGCCTGTGACACAGCGCTGCAGGAGCTCACTAAAGTCCCCTGGGATGTAGGCACAGAATGACTGTGAGCGCCTCTGAGCACACGGCTCTTCATCACGCCCACAGAGCTCTGGGGTAGCCCCATGGGAGCCCTGGGAGTGGAGCTGAGGTCAGACATCTCTGGACACCTGGAACCACCTGGGATGTGAGGATGGAAGCCCTGGGAGTGCTTTTGCCCCTCCTGCTCTTTAGCAATCCAGAGAGCCCTGGGAGGTTGTAGCAGGACACTTTGGGCTGGCTGCTTTCCCTTGGAATGTGGTCAAGGCACTTGGACAGTGACCTGCTTCCAAAGCTCTCAGTGTGGATTGAGAGGGAGCAGCATGTGGTGTTGAATGCTGCTGAAATTCCTTCTGGCTCCTGAGCCTGATTGAAGGTGCTGAGAGTGAGGCAAAGATTGAGCAGAGGAGCTGCTCAAGGGCCCTGGCCACAGCTGCGTGTCAGTCAGTGCCATTCCTGTGTAAATGTCAGCAGCCTGGAGACAGCAGTGATGTCCCAAGTGCCATCCTGCTGCAGCCCATGAGCTCGGTGTGCTTTGGCAGATGGGAGAGGCCTGGAATGTCCCCGGGGAGCCCCTGGGCTTGGCGGTGAGCTCAGTGTTGTGTAGGAGCACAGAGACGGCTGGGAGGTGTTTGTGGAAGGCCAGGGAGTGCCTGAGGCACAGGGGCTGTGTGGCACCTGGAGAGCCCTGTGTTGTCCCCACGCAGCCCCTGGGAGTGGGCGTGAGGTGGGAAGTGTTTGGAGGATTTGGAGGCCTGGGATGGCATGGGATGTCAGCATGGAGGGCCTGTGCTCAGGTGTGATCTGGTGCCTTGTGGTGGTGCATTGGCCGTGGGTGCCCTTTTTCAGCGCCAGCAGGATGGGAGAAATGCTGCTCAGGGCTGGGCCTTGAGGAGCTGCAGCCTGGCTGAGCTCTTGTGGAGTTGATCACAAACACTGAGTGCTCCCAGCCAGGGCTGCTGCTGTGTGCCATGCTGCTGCTTTTCTGCTTTTTCTAGCCTTGGCAACATGGTTTTGGCCTGAATGGGGAAGTGGTGTCTGCTTTGTGTAAAAGGTGGAATACGTGCTCTTTGTCACAAGAGGGAAACACGGAGTGCAACTCTTACTAGAGACGACTGGCAGGCGATTAGAGCAGAGATTGAGAACGCAGATGTTTGAGCAGTGGTGTGTGGAAAGAAGCATCTGACTGCACGTTTGACAAGAATAGTGTGGAAGGAAGACTGGGGAAAACAAAATGAAAGGGAAATGAGTCTAAAGGGGCTGTAACACATTCCCTTCCCCGGTGCCAGTATTTTAGGAGTATAGCTCCAGATTCTAGCACTCTGTGGAGGTGTCAAAATTTGGGGATTTTAGTACATGAACATTGTATCCCCAGAAATTAGATAGTGCCTGAAGAAAACTGAAAGGAGACTGTAGAATTTTGTGAGAAAAAATTTGGTAAAATAAATAAAATAGAAAAGTGGAAAAATAAAAAGGGCAAGGAGGGTATATAAAGAGTGGTTAATATTCTACACAGGTGACCAGAAGGAGATAAAAGACACTTAAGGAGAAGATGGGGACTTGTCAGAACAAGGACATGCCTAGAGCCAGTCCACTAAGATGTGTTTTAGTGTATTAGAAAGAAATGGTAGGAATTGGAGGCTCTGAAAAGAAGGGAACTGGAGTTAAATACTGTAACCAATGGTGGCCTTTGTATAAACTGGAAGACGGAGCAAAGTGGCCACTTATTGAGACTTTAGATTATAATACTCTGCTGTAGCTAATGTTGTTTTTGAGAAGAGAAGGAAAATAGGGAGAGGTTTCTTATGCCAATCTATTGTTTTGTCTCCAGAACCACCCCGAATGGCAAAGAGATTGTGGGATCGGGCCTCCCTCTGACCCCATGGTGTTAGCCCTTGAAAAAGAAACTAGAAATGACAAGAGAGAAATGAAACGGTGTTCTTTGGTGTGCAGAATAGGCCAGAGATGTACAAAACCTGACAAAGTTTATCAAACAGTAGCACAGGAACAAGAATGAAGGGATTGTTTGCTCAAGCCTCCCCCTAGGAGAAGACAGGAGAAGGAGGGTGACTCAGAAGGAAGACGGTCTCCAACTCCAGCTCCCTCTCCTTCAGACACTCCCATCTCATCCCGGACCAGAAAACATGTGTTCCAGGCACCTTTACGGGAGGCAGTGGGACCAGAGGGAGAAAGGAAGTTAGTTCAAGTCTACATTTGACCTGGAGGCGTGGGAAAAAGTTGCTGAAAATTATCAGAGTGATTGGATGGGCACTGCTAAATGCCTGCAGTTTATAATAAAACAACATAACCCAGAGTGGAGTGATATGCAGTTGTTGTTAGATGTTCTGATGGAATCTAAAAAGCAATTGATTTGAACAACAGCCGGGAATTTAGCAGATGATGATTATCCAAAGTGGCAGAGAGAAGAGCAGAAATGCAGAAATGCAAAGACTATCAAGAATGGATTGCAAGCGGGATGGAGAGAGCCATTGCCAAAAGCATAAATTGGTCAAAGTTGTCTGAAGTGAAGCAGGGTCCTTCTGAGGCACCATCTGAATTCCTGGATGGTCTGAGGGAGGCTCTGCGCTGATATACATGGCTAGACCCTGGGACTGAGGTAGGAATGCAACAGTTAGTATCCCTCATTTTAGGGGCACCCACTAAAACTATTGCACACAAACTTCAGAAGCCTTGGGGAGCAAATGCAAGAAATGTAGCAACCTTATTAGCTGAAGCATGGAGAGTATATAGCAATGGAGAAGAGAGGTACAAGAAAAGAAGGGGGAGACTGGTAGTAGTGGGAACAGAAGAGGGGAGAGGAAATCATAGCCAAGGACTATTTAAACAAGGAATAGCCAGACAAGGAGCACCTAGACAAGGAGCACCCAGTCCAAGTCTGCCCTGGTTAGATCAAAGATCAGTGTGCAGTTTGCAAACTATTGGTCATTAGAAAAATGAATGCCCAGGAAGGAAACAAGACAAGCAGCAAGGAAGAAGAGGCCGGGAGAGAGTGATCGCACCTGCAAAAGAAGACTGAAGAGGACTGGGGGAAAACCCTCCCGAGCAGACCCTCAGGTTATAATGAAGCTAGGGGAAAATGAAAAAGGAGTAGAATTATTGCTTGACACGGGAACTCCATATTTGGTTTTAAAGAAAGCCTTAATGACTGTGGGGGATAATTCTATCATGGTAAAAGGGGCAACTGGCCAATCTGAAAAAGCATCCTTTGGTAAATTGCTGAAACAGAAACTTGGGAAACAAGAGGGCATTCACAAATTTTTGTAAATACACAATTTTCCAATGCCAATTTTAGGAGCACTTTTAAAAATAGGGAAATTACTCTGGAGGTGAATGATCAACAGTATTTAGGAATATTAAGTTTAATATTAACGGCCATGGAGACTGGAGAATAGAATAGTGGAGAAATAATATATGAAGTGTTTCCTGGAATATGGGCCACTGATGTGCCAGGGAGAGTGACGAATGCACCCCCTATACAAATTAAACTTAAGGAAGGTAAACAAGGGGTCAGGATGAAGCAATACCCCCTGAAACAGGAAGAGAGGGGATCAGACCAGTCACTGAAAACTTTTTACAATAGGGACTGTTAAAAAAAATGTTAATCTGATTTTAACACTCTTATCCTACCTGTCTGTAAACCTGATGGGTCATACCGCGTGGTACAAGATTGATGAGCCATTAATAAAATAACCGAAGATCTCTGTCCTGTAGTGGCAAATCTATCTACCTTGTTAACATGTCTAACCCCTAAAGGCTAAAGGATGGCCTGGGTGCCTCAGAGCTGTCGCAGCAGTTGTGCTGAACATGCAGGATGCACACAAATTCACCTGAGGCCAGAAAATGACTGCGCTAGTGTCCCATACAGTGTGCACGGTGCTAGAAATGAAAGGTGGGCACTGGCTTTCCCCACAAGTATTCCTGAAGGATCAAGGCATTATGATAGAACAAGATAATATAGAAATAGTGGTAACTACCATTGCCAACCCAGCTTCTTTCCTCAGCAGAAATAAAGGGGAGCCGGTACACCACAATTGCCTGGAGACCATTGAAGCCACGTACTCCAGTCACCTGGATTTAAAAACCACCCCTTTAGACGACACAGAAGTCTGGTTCACTGAGGGAAGCACCTACATCATCAGTGGAAAACGACACGCTGGGTATGCAGTTCCCACCTGCAGAGAGGTAACAGAATCTGGACCTTTGCCAACAAACACCTCAGCATTAAAAGCTGAAATAATTACTTTAACTCACTGTGGTAGTTTGAAAGGAAATCAGTGAGAGACTCAAAGTCAGAACTACAATTGAATAGAAAAATGAATATAAATGCATTATTACAAAACCACTGACAGAGTCAGAATCCAACCTGACACCCTGTCGGTCAGGGTGTTGGTAGCAGTCCAATTAGATGGTGGCTGCAGCTCTGGGAGTGATAGATGTGGTTCTGTTGAAGCAGTGATCCTGTGCAAAGGTGTAGTTCTCCTCTGAAGGTCCAGTGGTGGTGTAGAAGGGTCTGGTCTTCCTCTGGGAATCCAGTGGCAAAGCTGCCTTGTGGTGTTTCAAATCCCAGATTCTATCCAGATGGGGATGCTTGGTTCCTCCCCCTGGGCAGAGCATCTCACAATGGGATGATGGAGTTTTATCAGTGGCACTCAATGGCCCATTAACTGGAGGCATCAGGGCCCAGCAAAGCAAAGTGCCCCAGCTGGCTCCAACAGCTGGCCCATGAGAAGACATGGCCTGGGGCCATCAGGGATGAGGCAGGAACACTGCCCCACCCGGCCCCAACATCCCATGAAGATGGTGATAGAATCCATACCATTGTAACCTAAGACACAGACACCACAGAAGCTTGTCAAAATAGAATGTAGTAACTTTATAGAAAAGGGGGCACTGATACAAGGGTTTTGGACTTTTAAGGATTAGTCAATGATTGTGAGGATTGCCAAATTTTGCAGCTGCTTACTGGACAATACATACTGTTTGCTTGTGCTTGCCAAGCAGAGAAGAAAGATGTAAGGGAGGTGAAGGCCATTGATGAGAGGAAGAAGACCATGACCAAAGATGCTGCTTTTGGATCCTGAAACTGGTTTTGGCCAGCTGTAAAGTTGGGAGTTGGGCCAGGATGTCAGAGAGTATGTGCAAGGAGACAAGGTGACCCAAGGAAGACTGGTTACTTCATCCCAGAGACCCCAGCCCACGACCACCAGGAGGCACAGAGCAGGCAGGAGCATATGGAAATTACTTTTGAACTCCTTATAATATGAAGTGGAGCTAGGTAGTGAATACGTATAAATGTATTGTGTAATCTAATGCATATGTAACCTGTAACCTGATCTATACCAAGCTGAGAGTCACTGACAGTGCCCAAGGTTTGGAGGAGCCATCCCCCTTGTGCCCGGCGCTGTATTCAAACACACCTGCCCTATAACTACCGAGCTGTGGGGTCTTATCCACACCTCACCAGCACAGAGTGCTTTTCCTTTTGCTGTGAGTTTCTCTTTCTCTCTGCCCTGCCAGGGAGCCCAGCTGCCACTGGCCCACCTCTCCCCGCTCCCCCACTCCTCTGGCATTACTCTGAGTTTTTGCTACACTGCAGCCTCGCACCCCCTGCCTGCCCAGACATCCTGCTGTCCCAGCTCGCTGTTCCCGAGGGTCCTGCTGCAGCACCGACATTGGCTGCCCTGAGGGTTTGTGAAGCAAAGCCTCTCCTCCATCCCTCCCTGCCCCAGGCACAGCCAACATTGCCGTGTGCTACCTGGGCTGGTGCTGGAGCGCCCCCTGCAGCCGCGGGGGAATCATCACACCCAGAGTGCCCCCTGCAGCCACGGGGGAATCATCACACCTGCCCTGTCTACTGGGAGCCATCAGCATCCCCTCCCAGCTATGACTGGAACTGCACCAAAAGGGAAAGGTGCCTGAGGCAAAGCAGGCTGACACTGGGTTTGTGGTTCTGTTTGTTGGTTAATGCCAGAGTTGTTGTTATTTGTTAGCTTTGTTTTAGGTCCTAAAAAAGAACTGTTATTCCTATTCTCATGTCTTTGCCTGAGAGCCCCTGGATTTCAAATTTATAACAATTCAGAGGGAAAGGGATTACATTTTCCATTCCAAGCAAGGTTCCTGCCTTCCTTAGCAGACACTTAGCAGACACCAAGACAGAGAGAAGGAAATAATTCTGAATGTTTTATTTATTATCACAATACATTCCACACACCCCACCCCAGCCAATCCCAATCCACCCCTTCCAAATTAGGATCCCATTTCTCCCAGTCTCCTTCCAACATCATCTTAACCTGGAGGCTGTAGAATCCAGTAATTTTTAGGGTGGGATTGAGATTTTTTGAGGTGGAAACAAGGCATTTTGCTATGGAATTGAGCCATTTTGGAGAAGGATTGAGTTATTTTCAGTGGGATTGGGTTGTTTTGAGGTGACAAATGGATCCCTCTTGGCTTTTGGAATGCAAAAAGGTAGAGAACACTGCCCAAAATCCCCCAAGAGCCCACAAGTCCTCCAGAAAATGTCCCCAAACCCTAAATTCTCCCTCAGATACCTGTGAAATGGTGGGGCTATGGGCATATTTGATCAATGTCTTTATTTAAAAACCTGTATTTTGTGTTTTATGAGGGATGAAGATGAATTAAAAGAAAATTAGGGCCAAAGTAAAATTACCACCAGCCAGGTGTCTTCCCAATGTGGATAACCAGGAAGGTCTCTGCCCAGCGCAGGCCCTGCCATTATGGCCAGAGCTGGAGCAGTGGACAAAGCTTTTCCCACAGTCGGGGCACTCACAGGGATCCCCTTACCAGTGGCTCCATTGGTGTCTGGTCAAGATAGAGCTGCTGGAGGAGCTCTTCCCACACCAGGGACACTCATAGGGCCTCTCCCCAGTGTGGATGCGCCTGTGGGTGACGAGGTTGGAGTTTTGCTTGAAGCCCTTCCCACAGTCGGGGCAGCGGAAGGGCCTCTCCTCTGTGTGAATTCGCTGGTGCTTGAGGAGATCTGAGCTGATCTGAAACCTCTTCCCACACTCAGGACACTCGTAGGGCCTCTCCCCAGTGTGGATGCGCTGATGGCGGGTAAGGGTAGAGGCATCGTTGAAGCTCTTGCCACATTCCAGGCACGCATAGGGCCGTTCCCCAGTGTGGATTACCAGGTGGCAAATCAGGTCAGAGCTGTCTCTGCAGCCCTTCCCACATTCCCCACATTCATAGGGCCGTTCCCCAGTGTGGATTTTTTGGTGGCAGATCAGGGAAGATCTCCAGCTGAAGCTCCTCCAACATTCCAAGCACTTGTAGGACTTCTCACTGCTTTGGTGCTGCCCATGGACCAGCAGCTCTGAGCACTGGCTCGATCTCCGGTCGCCTTCCTGGTACAGGATGGGTCTTTCCTCCTTGGAGCACCCTGGGCTGGCTTTGAAGCCCCTCCTCCTGCGGGATCTCTGGGACTTTTCCTCCATGCTGGATTCCTGCACCGTGGAGCTGCTCAAAACGGCCTCTTCCATGAGGTTCTGCTGCAGGGATTTGTCCTCCCTGGTCTCCATCCTCAGCTCAGTGTCTGCGGGAGGAACAACAAGGAGAGAATGGGATTTGCCTCCGTGCCAGAGGGAAGGGGAAGGAGATGTCCCCAATGCGTCACAGGCAGGATGGCGTCGGCAGGAGGGTTGTCCTGCAGCCAGGGGCGATGCCTGGCTGGGAGATGGAGCAGGAGAGAGGATGAAAGGGGCACTGACTTCTACCTCACCTGCCTGGATGTCCTGAGACATCTTCCTCTTCCTCACAGCCTTCTCCTCCATCCAGCCATGGTTTGGGAATGGGAAATCCTGATCTGGGGAGAAAAACAAGGTGTGAGTGTGTTGGCTTGGGGATCCCTCCTGCACAAGTCCATCTTTAGAAGTCACCAAATGTATCATGACTGCAAAAAGCTCTTAAACACTGTGCTGGTTTTAACTGGTGGGAGAAATGAACCCCACTGAACTGCCCCACAAGGGATTAAGGTCAGAGTTACAATTCACCAAAGAGATTACAAGAAATACAATACTACAGCTTTGACCCACAAAGGCTGAGTTTAACCAGGCACTCTGGGACAAGAACAGAATGGTGTTTGTTAGTTCCTGTGCTGAGCACCATGTGCATGCAAAGAAAAGGGACAGAACACAAAACCTGTTGGTCAGTGGTGGTCACAGTCCTGTCAAAGTGATGGCCGCAGTCTTGTTGACAGCAGTGGTCACAGTCCTGTTGGAGTTCTGCTCCTCCTCCAGATCTGTTGAGTGTGACCACAAGTTCCCAAGACCAAAGATTATATAGGCTCACATTCAGGTGGGAATGCTCAGTCCCTGCCCTGCTCCATTGGGAGTTTTACAAGGGAATGATGTAATCCTGTGAGTCATGGGATATTTGGGGAGTCCTTGATGGTCTCAGTCCTTGCAGCTGCCCATTGTGCTGGTGCCATTGAGCCCATGCTGGCCCATTAGCAGAGATGATCCCCCCAGGCTGAGTGGGACTGTGCTGGTGCTTCCCTGGAGAGAGTTATCACAGCTGAGTCATTGGTGTGAAGGAAAAGAAACACTGCCCTGCCTCCCAGGGTTTGCCTCTCCTTCCTTATCTCTTTTAACACTCAGCTGTCACCTGAGGGGTCTGGGGAGAACTGGGCAGCTCCTGCAAACGACCCATCATGAACAGCTCCTCAGAAATGAGATAAGGGGAGTAGAATGCACAGTTGGGTTACACCCACAGAGTGCTAAACTGGCGCCCTGCTCCTGTCACCAGCACAGGCTGGCAGGGAAATGTCATTGTAAGAGCTGGCTGCACTTGGCTTTCAGCCAAGTCACCCATGGGCAGGGTCTCCTCCCACCCCAATCATTTCATGATTCTGTCAGGGACTCGCTTCTCTTTCCTTCTTCCCTCTGCTTCCAGCTGGGAATGTGCTGGAAAATGTCCAGCAAAGCCACCTTTGCACTCTGCTCTGGGAGCCCCCACGGCTGCTGGACCTTGTGCCCTGGCCCTGCACAGCTCCCTTGGGAGGCACGGCAGGACCAGCCTCGGGAATGCCCCTCTGGGATCCATGGCACACACTCCAAGGCTCTGGAATCCCAGTTCCCAGCAAGGAAAAGATGTTCCTGCCCTTGAAGGCAAAGCTCTCAAGATGGGGCCAAAAGTCAATTGCAGCAAGATCTTACAGGGACATTTCAGTGCCAGCCTTCAGAGCTTCATCCATGGTCGTTTTAGCTCCTGGACTGGGAATTAAATGAGGGGAGGATCTTTGGTGGGAGCTCTCCTGGGTCAGGAGAGACACTGAGAGAGAAAGAGAGCAGGCAAAGAAAGGCAGGAGAGAAAGGAGGACACAAACACAATCAGCTGAGAAGGTGGCACTCTGAAAACAGACCTGGAACTGACTGAAAATGAATGGGACAGAAATCAATCCTTCTGAAACTTTCATTTCCTATCAAAATACACTTTCCTCCCTTTCTCACAAACCTCCTCCTGATGTCATTCCGCAGGGCTTTCAGAAAGTGCTTTGTTCTGAGTGGATGTTCCAGGCTGCAGACACAAGGAAAGAGGGAATGGGGATTGTCCTGCTCCTGGTGAGTTTGACATCCTCAGCAGAGGAGATGAGGCGGCACCAGAAGAAAAGGGCAGCTGGGCTTCACCCTTCCATAAAAATGGACATTTTGTTGCAAGAAGATCCATTTTGGAGAAAACCATTAAATTTTGGGATGAAAAAGTCAATTTGGAGTGAATTTCAGATTCTTGGGGTGAAAAAAATGAGATTTTGGAGCTAAAGTGAGGATTTTGGTGTTGACTTGTGCAGTTTGGAGTCAAAATGGGATAATTTGGGGGGAAATAGGAAATTTTGGGGGAAAGTGGGGATATCAGTGAAAACTGGGAATTTTAGGATTCAAATGAGCGATTTTGGGGATGAAAATAGGGAATTTGGGATTGAAATGGATAGGAAGCAGGGCTTTCAGAAAGTGCTTTGTTCTGAGTGGATGTTCCAGGCTGCAGACACAAGGAAAGACGGAATGGGGATTGTCCTGCTCCTGGTGAGTTTGACATCCTCAGGGGAGGAGATGAGGCAGCACCAGAAGAAAAGGGCAGCTGGGCTTCACCCTTACATAAAAACGGACATTTTGTAGCAAAAAGACCCATTTTGGAGAAAACCATTAAATTTTGGGATGAAAAAGTCAATTTGGAGTGAATTTCAGATTCTTGGGGTGAAAAAAATGAGATTTTGGAGCTAAAGTGAGGATTTTGGTGTTGACTTGTGCAGTTTGGAGTCAAAATGGGATAATTTGGGGGGAAATAGGAAATTTTGGGGGAAAGTGGGGATATCAGTGAAAACTGGGAATTTTAGGATTCAAATGAGCGATTTTGGGGATGAAAATAGGGAATTTGGGATTGAAATGGATAGGAAGCAGGGTTGGGGGGTGAAATCTGTCCATGTCTCTGTGGCTGCTCCCACATGGGTGTGATGGCTGATCCCAGACCCCCAAGGGTCACAGTCAGGGCTGCCTTCACGGAATGCTCGCCTGGTATTGAGGGGCAGCGTGGGAGCCCCTGGATCTTGGAGCACCCAGCTGCCCCCCATGTTTGGAGGTGCCTGAGGAGGGCTGGGACCATGCCAGGGACATCCTGCAGTGACATCTCAGCTGTCCCACCCTGCATGCGCTCAGTGCCAAAGCTAACCCTGATCCTGATCTCAATCTCACTCTACATTTAGACACACTCACAGTCCCATATTTAATCTCATCCCAGCCCCAGACTTGTCTGGCCCCAGACCCAATCCCAACACCAGCCCTTAAGCCAATCCCATGTTTAGCCTTAACCTCAATCCCAGCTCTAAAGCAAATCTCAGCTCTAACTCCGACCCCAGCCCCAATTCCAACCTCTTCCTAAATCCTCATTTCCAACCCAAACCCCACATTTATCCCTTCCGGGGGACTGGAGGCGTCTCTGTCCCTCTCACCCCGATGATGTCTGTGTGGGGTCACACCAGGGGTGAGAGGGACAGAGACACCCCAGCCTTCCCAGGTGTGAGAAGGTCAGAGAGCCCCCCCAGCCTCCAAGCACACTCAGTGCTGAGAGGGACACAGAGCCCCTGATCCCCAGCCCTGCACAAGCATTCCCTGAGGCGAGAGGGATTGAGACCCCCCAAGCATCCCCCAGGGCAAGGGGGACAGGGACTCCCCTGAGCATCCCCTGGGGTGAGAGGGACAGAGACCCCTGAGCATCCCCTGGGGTGAGAATGATGGAGACCTCCCAGGGACTGGCCTGGGGCAAGAGGGACAGGGACAACTCCTGGGGAATGGCCTGGGGTGAGAGGGACAGACACCCCTGAGCATCCCTGGGGTGAAATGATGGGAGACCTCCCAGGGAAATGGCCTGGGGTGAGAGGGACAGGAACAAACCCTTGGGGATGGCCTGAGGTGAGAGGGACAAGGACAACCCCTGGGGAAGGCCCTGGAGTGAGAGGGTCAGGGACAACCACTCAGGTATGCCCTGGAGTTAGAGGGACAAGGATAAACCCTTGGGAATGGCCTGGATTTAGAGGGACAGGGAAACTGCCGGGGGAATGCCCTGGACTGAGAAGGACAGGGACACCCCCTTGGGAGTGCCCTGAGGTGAGAGGGACAGGGACAACCCCTCCAAAGAACCTCCCAAGACTCCCCCAGGGCAAAAGGCAGGGAGACCCCTCGAGCATCCCTTGGGCAGGAGACAAAATAAACTTGGCAGAAATCAAATCTAACTCTACATAAAAAGCTTTGAGCAATATTTGCTCTTCCTACAAGTCACTTGTGATGAAAACACAGACAAATCCCAGACATTAATACAGGCATTAAACTGACAATACAAGCAATTATGGTGGCAGTTCACAGTTTCATCAGTTCCCGCACAGCTCCAGCTCAGATGCTGGCGGGTTCCAATAATGGAAAAATGAAAATTTTACAAAATCCAATTATTAAAAGGAAGGGAAAACCCTGAGTAGCTCTCACAAAGGTGATGGGCACAAAGAGATAAATGATTCTGACATCTGGCAAAGCCTTCCAGGCTGTGAATTTGGGAGTGCTTTAGCTCCTTGTGCTGGGCTTCTTGGAGGATGTTCAGCAGCCTTGTTCTCCTCACCCTGGGGCAATGAATGACCCTTGTCAGTCCCACTGGTAACATTTGCTCTCTTTACTCCAGTGATTTTTACAAAATTTTCAAGGAGGGACAAGAAAATATTTTCTTTAAACTGCCCACCCACGACAGCCATTTCCCCCACAAGTTCTCTCACACCCTTCTCAGAGGAAGCTGTGTCCAAGTTTCTAAGGACTCCTCCAGAAAGAAGCACAACCTCCCCAGGGGAGGAACAGTGCTGTCAAAGGTACTTGGATTCAGGGAACAGAGCCCTGCACCCACTGTGCCAAAATATTGTCACAGTCTGGTTATTAAAATTTTTAGAGGGACATCTCTGCCCCAATTAAGGTGCTAACAAGACCAAATCGAAAGTAATTGGTGTGGATTTGATTGATCAGTAAATGTGAGGTAGAGAGAGAGATGGAAAGAAAGAGAAAAGAGGGGGAGAGCAAGAGAGTGACAAGGACAGAGACCTCTCCTGGGGAGGGGCAGGTGTGACACTGTCCCCTGTGTGTGTCTGGCCTTCTCGGGGTGGGGGTTTCACACCTGAGCCAGTCTGGGTAAGGGGGGTGGTGTTCACTCCTCCTGAGTAGGGGTTACCCCACAGTCTAAGGTTACCAAAAGTATGTATTCCATCACCATCTTTAGAAGTTGTTAGAAACAGGTGGGGCAGTGTTCTTTATCTCTTCCATGAGTCATCCCTGATAACTCCCTGCAGGGGCAATCTTCTGCTAATGGCCCATCAAACCTCACTGCATGACTCATAAAATGACATCATCCCATTGTGAGATGCTCCAGCCAGGGGGAGGAACCAAGCATTCCTACCTGGATATAAGGTGAGGTTTGCAACACCATGGGCAGCACTATCCACTGGATTCCCAGAGGACAAGAGCTCCATAATCACCACTAGACCTCCAGAACAGGACCAGAATTCACTACAGGATCACTGCCTTGATAGAATCACATTCGTCACTCCAAGAGGACTGCAGCCACCATCGGACTGCTACCACCACCCTGACCAACAGCGTGTCAGGTCATACCCTAACTCTCCCAGTTTAAACCAGAGCTTTCTGCCTTTATTTTAATTTCCTATTAGGCTTTTGTTCTGGCTTGGAATATCTCACTGGTTTGCTTTCAAACTAGTACAGAACCCCAGATGCCTGGTGACTTCTAGAGAGGGACTTGCACAGAGGGACTTTCAAACTCTTCGTGCTCATCCCTTGTTCTCCTCCCAAACCAGGATTTCTCATTCCCAAATCTTGTCCAGATGGAGAAGGAGGCTGTGAGGAAGAGGAAGATGTTTCAGGACATCCAGGCAGGTAAGGAGGAAGTCAGTGCCCCTTTTCCCCTCTCTCCTGCTCCATCTCCCAGCCCAGCATCGCCCCTGGCTGCAGGACAACTCCACTGCCGATGCCGTCCTGCCGGGGACAGACTGGGGGCATCTCCTTCCGCTTCCCTCTGGCATGGAGGAAAATCCCATCCTCTCCTTGTTGTTCCTCCCCCAGACACTGAGCTGAGGATGGAGACCAGGGAGAACATATCCCCACAGCAGAACCTCATGGAAGAGGCCGTTTTGAGCAGCTTCACAATGCAGGAATCCAGCCTGGAGGAAAAGTCCCAGAGATTCCACAGGAGGAGGGGCTCCAACCCCAGCCCAGGGTGCTCCAAGGTGGAAACACCCACCTTGTGCCAGGAAGGTGACTGGATATCGAGCCAGTGCTCAGAGCTGGTGGTCCATGAACAGCTTCACACTGGGGAGAAGCCCTACAAGTGCTTGCAGTGTGAAAAGAGCTTCAGCTGGAGATCTACCCTGATCCGTCACCAGCGGATCCACACTGGCGAATGGCCCTATGAGTGTGGGGAATGTGGGAAGGGCTGCAGAGACAGGTCTGACCTGCTTGTTCACCAGCGCGTCCACACTGGGGAACGGCCCTACGAGTGCGTGGAATGTGGGAAGAGCTTCAGCCGGACCTCCAAGCTGATCGTCCACCAGCGCATCCACACAGGGGAGAGGCCCTACAAGTGTCCTGAGTGTGGGAAGAGGTTTCAGACCAGCTCTAATCTCCACCTGCACCAGCGGATTCACACAGAGGAGAGGCCCTTCCGCTGCCACGTCTGCGGGAAGGGCTTCAAGCACAAGAGCAGCCTCGTCATCCATCGGCGCATCCACACCGGGGAGAGGCCCTACAAGTGTCCCCAGTGTGGAAAGAGCTTCTCCAGCAGCTCTCACTTGAGTTATCACCAACGGAAGCATTTGTAAAGCGATCCCTGTGAGTGCCCCGACTGTGGGAAGAGTTTTGTCCACTGCTCCAGCTCCATCCTCCATGGCAGGGCCTGCACTGGGCAGACACCTTCCTGGTTATCCACATTGGGAAGACACCTAGCTAGTGGTCCTTTTATTTTGGCCCTAATTTTCTTTTGATTCATCTTCATCCCTTATAAACACACAAAACAGGTTTTTAAATAAAGACATTGATCAAATATGCCCAATGTCCCACCATTTCACAAGTATTTGAGGGAGAATTTAGGGTTGGGGGACATATTCTGGATGATTTGTGGGTTCTTGGGGGATTTTTGGCAGTGTTCTCCATCTTTTTGCCTTCCAAATGCCAAGAGGGATCCATTTGTCATCTCAAATGACCCAATCCCACTGAAAATAACTCAATCCTTGCCCAAAATGGCTCAATTCCATACCAAAATGGCCTGTTTCTACCTCAAAAAAACTCAATTCCACTCCAAATTTACGGGATTCTGTAGCCTCCAGGTTTAGATGTTGCTGGAAGGAGACTGGGAGAAGTGGGATCCTAATTTGGAAGGGGTGGATTGGGATTGGCTGGGGTGGGGTGTGGGGGATGTATTGTGATAATAAATAAAGCATTCAGAATTATTCATTTCTGTCTGTCTTGGTTTGAAAGACAGGTGTCTACTAAGTAGGGCAAGAACCTTGCTTGGAATGGAAAATGTAATCCCTTCCCCTCTGAATTATTATAAATTTGAAATCAAGGGGCTCTCAGGCAAAGAAATGAGAATAGCAATAACAGTTCTTTACTAGGATCTAAAACAAAGATAGCAAATACCAACACTGGCATTAACCAACAAACAGAACCACAAAGCCAGCCCAGGTAGCACACGCTAACAGCAGCTGTGCCCGGGGCAGGGAGGGATGGAGGAGAGGCTTTGCTTCACAAACCCTCAGGGCAGCCAATGTCGGTGCTGCAGCAGGACCCTGGGGAACAGCGAGCTGGGACAGCAGGACGTCTGGGCAGGCAGGGGCTGCGAGGCTGCAGTGCAGCAAAAACTCAGAGTAGTGCCAGAGGAGTGGGGGAGCGGGGAGAGGTGGGCCAGTGGCAGCTGGGCTCCCTGGCAGGGCAGAGAGAAAAAGAAACTTACAGCAGAAAGAAAAGCACTCCGTGCTGGTGAGGCGTGGATAAGACCCCACAGCTCGGTAGTTATAGGGCAGGTGTGTTTGAATACAGCGCCGGGCACAAGGGGGATGGCTCCTCCAAACCTTGGGCACTGTCAGTGACTCTCAGCTTGGTATAGATCAGGTTACAGGTTACATATGCATTACATTACACAATACATTTATACATATTCACTACCTAGCTCCACTTCATATTATAAGGAGTTCAAAAGTCATTCCCATATGCTCCTGCCTGCTCTGTGCCTCCTGGTGGTCGTGGGCTGGGGTCTCTGGGATGAAGTAACCAGTCTTCCTTGGGTCACCTTGTCTCCTTGCACATACTCTCTGACATCCTGGCCCAACTCCCAAATTCAGAGCTGGCCAAAACAAGTTACAGGATCCAAAAGCAGCATCTTTGGTCATGGTCTTCTTCCTCTCATCAATGGCCTTCACCTTCCTTACATCTTTCTTCTCTGCTTGGCAAGCACAAGCAAACAGTATGTATTGTCCAGTAAGCAGCTGCAAAATTTGGCAATCCTCACAATCATTGACTAATCCTTTAAATTCCAAAACCCTTGTAACAGTCCTCCCTTTTCTATAAAGTTGCTACATTCTATTTTGACAAGCTTCTATGGTGTCTGTGTCTTAAGTTACAATGGTATGGATTCTATCACCATCTTCATGGGATGTTGGGGCCGGGTGGGGCAGTGTTCCTGCCTCATCCCTGATGGCCCCCAGGCCATGTCTTCTCATGGGCCAGCTGTTGGAGCCAGCTGGGGCACTTTGCTTTGCTTGTCCCTGATGCCTCCAGTTAATGGCCCATTGAGTGCCACTGATAAAACTCCATCATCCCATTGTGAGATGCTCTGCCCAGGGGGAGGAACCAAGCATCCCTATCTGGATAGAATCTGGGATTTGAAACACCACAAGGCAGCTTTGCCACTGGATTCCCAGAGGAAGACCAGACCCTTCTACACCACCACTGGACCTTCAGAGGACAACTACACCTTTCCACAGGATCACTGCTTCAACAGAATCACATCTATCACTCCCAGAGCTGCAGCCACCATCTAATTGGAGTGCTACCAATACCCTGACCGACAGGGTGTCAGGTTGTATTCTGACTCTGACAGTGGTTTTGTAATAATGCATTTATATTCATTTTTCTATTCAATTGTAGTTCTGACTTTGAGTCTCTCACTCATTTCCTTTCAAACTACCACAGTGAGTTAAAAGTAATTATTTCAGCTTTTTGTGCTGAGGTGTTTGTTGGCAAAGGTCCACATTCTGTTACCTCTCTGCAGGTGGGAACTGCATACCCAGCGTGTCGTTTTCCACTGATGATGTAGGTGCTTCCCTCAGTGAACCAGACTTCTGTGTCGTCTAAAGGGGTGGTTTTTAAATCCGGGCGACTGGAGTACGTGGCTTCAATGATCTCCAGGCAATTGTGGTGTACCGGCTCCCCTTTATTTCTGCTGAGGAAAGAAGCTGGGTTGGCAATGTTAATTACCACTATTTCTATATTATCTTGTTCTATCATAATGCCTTGATCCTTCAGGA
Source organism: Eopsaltria australis (assembly GCA_034509425.1). NCBI lineage: Eukaryota > Metazoa > Chordata > Aves > Passeriformes > Petroicidae > Eopsaltria > Eopsaltria australis. The sequence continues at coordinate 1,130 of JAVTVJ010000780.1, read as the reverse complement.
ATACTTGTGGGGAAAGCCAGTGCCCACCTTTCATTTCTAGCACCGTGCACACTGTATGGGACACTAGCGCAGTCATTTTCTGGCCTCAGGTGAATTTGTGTGCATCCTGCATGTTCAGCACAACTGCTGTGACAGCTCTGAGGCACCCAGGCCATCCTTTAGCCTTTAGGGGTTAGACATGTTAACAAGGTAGATAGATTTGCCACTACAGGATAGAGATCTTCTGTTATTTTATTAATGGCTCATCAATCTTGTACCATGCGGTATGACCCATCAGGTTTACAGACAGGTAGGAGAAGAGTGTTAAAATCAGATTAACATTTTTTTTAACAGTCCCTATTGTAAAAAGTTTACAATGACTGGTCTGATCCCCTCTCTTCCTGTTTCAGGGGGTATTGCTTCATCCTGACCGCTTGTTTCCCTTCCTTAAGTTTAATTTGTATAGGGAGTGCATTCTTTGCTCTCCCTGGCACATCAGTGGCCCATATTCCAGGAAACACTTCATATATTATTTCTCCACTAATATATTCTTCAGTCTCCATGGTTGTTAATATTAAACTCAATATTTCTAAGTACTGTTGATCATTCACCTCCAGGGTCATTTCCCCATTTTTAAAAGTGATCCTAAAACTGGCTTTGGAAAATTGTGTATTTACAAATATTTGTGAATGCCCTCTTGTTTCCCAAGTTTGTATTTCAGGAATTTACCAAAGGATGCTTTTTCAGATTGGCCAGTTGCCCCTTTTACCATGATAGAATTATCCCCCACAGTCATTAAAGCTTTAATTAAAACCAGATGTCTAGTTCCCGTGTCAACCAAAAATTCTACTCCTTTTTCATTTTCCCCTAGCTTCATTATAACCTGAGGGTCTGCTCGGGAGGGTTTTCCCCCAGTCCTCTTCAGTCTTCTTTGGCATGTGCGGTCACTCTCTCCCGGCCTCTTCTTCCTTGCTGCTTGTCTTGTTTCCTTTCTGGGCATTCATTTTTCTAATGACCAATAGTTTGCAAACTGCACACTGATCTTGGATCTAACCAGGGCAGACTTGGACTGGGTGCTCCTTGTCTAGGTGCTCCTTGTCTGGCTATTCCTTGTTTAAATAGTCCTTGGCTATGATTTCCTTTCCCCTCTT
>JAVTVJ010000779.1:0-29162 GCA_034509425.1 Eopsaltria australis | reverse complement strand
CATAGTTTTCTCCTATGTGCAGATCTTCAGGGCTGTGCTGAGGATCCCCTCTGAGCAGGGACGGCACAAAGCCTTTTCCACGTGCCTCCCTCACCTGGCCGTGGTTTTCCTCTTTGTCAGCACTGGGATTTCTGCCAACCTGAAGCCTCCCTCCATCTCCTCCCCATCCCTGGATATGGCCTTGTCACTTCTGTACTCAGTGTTGCCTCCAGCCCTGAATCCCTTCATCTATAGCCTGAGGTACCAGGAGCTCAAGGATGCCATGAGGAAAGTGATCACAGGTGGTTTTCAGAATCAATAAACACTCATTTTTCTGCGTAGCTTTTCAGATATTACTCATGAATTCCCACTCTGTGTCTTGTATATTTTGCTGCTGATACCGGTGTTACCCTTCTTAGAATTTGTTCACACAATAATCTTTGACTATACCATTTTTAATTCAGTATTTGCATTTCTAGTGGCACCCAGAGACTGTAGAAACCAGGAGCTGTACTACCTATGTTCTTATACAAAATAAAGAAGTCTGTAGTGCCATATTTCCCTGACATCTTTCCTCCCTGACTCCTTTGGAGCTGCAGGGTTGGTGCCTCTGGGCAGAGCTGGGGGAGGAAAGGGAACCCCAGTGCTCCTTACTGCCTGGGAGCCTCAGGGCTTCTCATCTGTAACCTCCCCTTCCTTCACTTCCACACTCCCCTGCAGAGCCCCTGTGCTGGTTCCAGGCCTCAGGGCTCTCTCAGCTCAGTCCCAGTCCTGCTGTGTGACTGTCCAGGGACTGCAGGCAGGGACAGGCCGTGGGCACTGCTGGGACACAGCTGGGCTCTGCAGCAGCATTTCCATCATGCAAGGGCATCTCCCAGTGCAGGGCCTGAAAGCTTCAATCTGTTTCCCAATTTGCTCTCAAGGATGTACCCAACACAGTGCCCTGGAGAGGAAAACAGCCCTGAACAGCAGAAGTGTGGCCATGTTCACGGTGGGACCCCAGCAATGCCCTTGCAAAGCCAGAGCCACTTCCAGCAGTGGCCTCTCACCCCAGGTCACAGAGGTTGTTCTTCCCTCCATGGAGGGACATCAGTGACCGGGTCAGGAGTCCATGTTTGCATTACACGGGCAAGACACGGCCCTGAACATCCTGTGTGTGTGTGAGGGGACATTAATCCAGTGAGCACAAACCCCTTCAGCTGTTCCTGCAGTTTCGAGAGAGTAACGTCCCCTGGGAACCCCTGAGTGCAGGGCTGGGATGAGCTCCTGAGCACAGAGCTCCCCGTGTCCATCCCTGCGGCCGTGGGGCACCTCAGGCAGGGCAGGGCAGGGTGACAGTCGCAGGGCTGAGGTCCCTGCCAGGCTCTGGCAGTGGCAGCAGAGCCCAGGGAGCCCCTGCCCGTGCTGCCATGAACTGTCTGTGAGTGTGCCAGGGAAGGACTCGTGTCCCTGAACAGTCCTGGGGCTGTGAGCAGGGCATGAGCCCAGCTCAGGGCTGGGCACCTGACAGAGCCCTGACATTTCTGGCTGTGACTCCAGGAACAGCCCCCAGTGTCACAGTGATTTTCATCTCACCTGCCTGGGACAGGGCCATTGCAAATGTCTCTCCCTGACATCTCTCTCTCCTCTGCCTTTCTTGCTGTGTCTGTCACCCCACACCAGGAAAGCAGCTCTGTCTGGGGAGCATCTCTCCTGTGCAGTCACAAGGGGTTCTGCAGGCACGAGTGCCATTGTCCTCTAGCAGATGGCACCGTTACCTTGGCCAAGCACAGAGCACATTTAGGAAATATAAACATTCTCAGAGACTCATACACTGCTTGTTTCCACTCTGTGAACCTCTTACACAGGTTTTTTAGCAGCTGAGAGAGACAGAAATGTTGTTCCTCACAGCTCTCCCACGAGGGGAGAACAGACAAGAAGGGCCTTGATCTCCCCTGGGAAAGGGGAATGAGATGATCAGAACTCATCAGTGCTGTTCCCAGTGTGTGAATGACACACGAGAGCAAGGTGACCCTATGGCACTGTGGGGTCTCACAGTGCCCAGAGGCCACTTTGACACTGTAGGGGCACATGGAACCCAGGGACAATTGTGACACTGAGGGACCTCATAGAACCAACAGAACCTTGTGACCCTGCAGGGCCTCATGGAACAAAGGGGACCCTGTGACACTCCAGACACTCTTGGTGCCCAGGGGCCCCTGTGACCCTGCAGGGCCTCATCATCATCATCAATCTCCTCTGAGAGTTGTGTGCATCTACAGGGAGAACAAACAGGGGAGCCTGAGCCTGTGGATCCCAAATACTCCCATCTTCATGCGAGCATGTGTCTTGGGGATGGTTTGTATCCCATATCCATTTTTGGTTTTGGTTTTGTGTCTGGAATGGTCACTGCCTCCCCCGGCTCCGGGAGTATCGCGATGGGTGAGGGGCAGCCCGGGATCTCTCGAGGGTTGGGAGCCAGGGGCTGCTGCTTCCTTCTGCTGGGGCGATCATCTCGGCTGCCACGCGGCACGGTGCCTCTGACTGCAGATCCCGCTGCCCTGGGGGTTTTGCCTTTCTTTATTTTCCCTCTTGTTTTTTGGTTTTTCCTTTGGCACTGGGGCTAGGGCTGGCCAGCTTGCTTCTCTGCTGCTCTGACGTTTGGGAGCCCAGGGCCAGTGTGTGCTGTGCTGGGAGCCGGGAGCACGCCGTCCCTCGCCGGGCTGCTCCTCACCCGTGAACTGTGCAAAGGAGCAATCCCCTGCCCAGCCCCTGTGCTTTTCTGATGCTGTTTTGGGTATTTTTGCTGCACTTTATCCCAACACCCAGCACCAGCCGGGACCCGCCACGGCTTCTGCTTCTGCCACCGCTTGGGGCTCAGTGCTACACTTGGATTCGCTGTCCCCAGGGGTCTGCTCGCCTCTGCCATTCTAGCCTGCTGCTCCAAGGTTCCTGCTGCTGCTCCGAGGTTCCTTCTGCTGCTCCGAGCTTGCTGCTGCAGCTCCGAGGTTCCTGTGGCTCTAAGGTTCCTGCAGCTCCGAGGTTCCTGCTGCAGCTGCAAGGTTCCTGCTGCAGCTCCCAGGTTCCTGTTGCAGCTCCCAGGTTCCTGCTGCAGCTCCGAGGTTCCTGCTGCTGTTCCAAGGTTCCTGCTGCAGCTCCGAGGTTCCTGCTGCAGCTCCAAGGTTCCTCCTGCAGCTCCGAGGTTCCTGCTACTGCTCCAAGGTTCCTGCTGCAGCTCCCAGGTTCCTGTTGCAGCTCCGAGGTTCCTGCTGCTGCCCCAAGGTTCCTGCTGCAGCTCATTTCCCCATCCTGAGGGGCACCGGGACCGGCTGCCCCTGGGGGTTTGTGCAGGAAGCCCCTTTCCCATCTCTCCCGCCGCCTCAGTCGCCGTTACCCAGGTGAGAGAGGCGGCCGAGCTCGCGCCACAGCGCCCCCTGCAGGCGCGGGGGAGTCACCGCACCGGCCCTGCCCGGCCGGGAGCCACCAGCGCCCCTGCTGGCTGTGACCGGAACTGCGCCCAAGGGGACAGTGCTCGACAGCCCAGAGAAGGCTGGGACTGGGTTTGTGGGTCTGTTTGGTGTTGCTGCTGGTGTTGTTCGTTTGCCTTGTTATACATCTATATATCTACCGGTAAGGAACAGTCATTTCTTTCCCCATATCTTTGCCTGAAAGCCAAGTAATTTCAAAGTTATAATAATTTGGAGGGAAGGGCTTTTCAATTCCAAGGGAGGTTCTCATCTTCCTTGGAAGACACCTGTCTTTCAAAACAAGACACCTCTGCAATCCAGCACTGCCAGTCGTGTTCCCAGCTGGGATCCACTCTTGCTGGGGGCCAATCCTGCCTGTTCCAACTGCTTCCAGATGGGAATAAATGCTGAGGCACAGATGGACATGCAGAGAGGCCATGGGAATGGCCAATGAGTGTGCAGGTGTATGGGGGTTGTGTTTGGGATTCTTCCAGCTCTCACACCAACAGTGCCTTCTCTGCTGGGTCTGTGCCATGCATTGGGCCATGTCTGACCCCCACAGCCCCCAGCTGCATTCCCTGAGTGCTCTTGGCTCAAAGCATAGGTGCAGGGGCTCCTGAGTTTCAGCTTTCAGACCTGCAGCACCTGGCTGGGCTGTTCCTCAGGAACATTTCTCTGTGCTTGGTGCTGCCACATTTGATACAAAGTAGGACTTAGAAAGCAGAGAATAAAATTCGTTGGAAAGTCCTGGGTTGGAGTGGCTGTTTGAACTTTCTGTTCCTTGATTTTGAAGAAACAGTTGTGTTTGTGACTGGAGGATGAGGTGTGGTTAACAGGACACAGTGGAGTGTTTTTGTAAGGAATGTGTGTTGGAAACTGTTTCCCAATTCAGAAAATGGGGTCACTCATAGAAATTTTAGTTTCAAACTTGTGCCATTAATAGGTGGCAGAAGACTCAAAGAAGTTTCATTTTCCTCATCTAAGCAAGCATTTCTTGAGGCTTGTCCTGATCTTAGTGTGACACACAGGATTTCCCTTGGGACAGTACAGAGACAGACAGGTCTGGCCTTGGCCTCTTGCAGCCGCCTCTCATCTGTTCCTGAAACACTGGGGCTTGGTGGTTTCCTTCCTGTGGAGACCATGGTGACACTGCGGGAACTTGTGGGACCAAGGGGCCATTTTTACACTGTAGGGTCTCGTGGAACCAAGGGGATCATTGTGGCTCTGTGGGGCCGCATGGTCCCAAGGGGCCAGTGTGGAGCAGCAGGGCTTTGTGGAACCAAGAGGCCATTGTTGCATTACAGGGCCTGGTGGAACCAAAGGGCCATTGTGATCCTGCAGGGCACCATGGAACCATGGAGACCATTGTGACATTGCAAGGCCCCATGGAATCATGGAGAGCATTGTGACACTGTGAGGCCCCACAGAACCAAAGGGCCATTGTGACCCTGCAGGGCTTCATGGAAGCAAGGGGCCATTGTGACACTTCAGAAGCAAAGGAGAACATGGTGATGCTATGGGGCCCCGTGCATCCAAGGTCTGGTACCCAGGTCTGGCTGGCTTGGCCTGCCAAGGGCTGTCTCTCATCTACCACCAACACTGCGGCTCTGTGCTTTTCTTCCTATGGAAAAGAACCATCCTTCTTTTCAGTGCAGAAATGGCCAAAATTGAGATTCCACCTCCAAAATTCCCTGTATCTGGGGATTGCTTCCAGACAAAATCTGCCCATACCATCAAGTCTGGCTGGCCTTGGCCTCTGGTGACTGCCCCTCATCTGCCCCTGCAACACAGGGGCTCAGTTTTTTCCTTCCTATGGAGACCATGGTGACACTGTGGTGCCCTAATGAAACCAAGGGGACATTGTGACACTGTTGGGATCTTCTGGAGACCATGGAGACCGTAATGGCACTTTGTGGCCTTGTGGAACCAAGGGATCACTGTGACACTGTGGGAACTCATGGAACAAAGGGGATCATTGTGGTGCTGTTGGGGCTCATGGAACCAAGGGGCCATTGTGACACTTCAGAGCTTAATGGAACCAGCAAACAATTGTGACCTTGCAAGGCATCATGGAAGCGAGGGACTATTGTGGAACCACAGAAGAAAAGAGAATATTGTGACACTACAAGGCCTCATGAAATCAAGGAGACCATTGTGACACGGTGGAGCCCCATGGAACCAAGGGAACACAGAATGGATCCGGCTGGCTGGGCCTCCTGGGGGCTGCCTGAGAGGTCTGGCTGATCTTGGCATGTCGAGGGCTGCTGCTGATCTGCCCCTGAAGCACTGGGGCTCTGGGCTCTCCTTCCTGTGGAAAAGATCTGTCCTTCTCCTCCAGGGGCCCATGGCCAAAATTGAGATTCCTCCACCAAATTTCCTTATATGCAAAGATTGTTCCCAGAGGAAATCTGCCAGGATACACAGATCTGGCTGCCGTGGTCACCTGAGGGGCCACCTCTCATCTGCCTTTGAAACACTGGCACCATGTGCTTTTCTCTCCTAGGGAAAAAAGTACCTTTCATGTCCAGGTGACCATGGCCAAAATTGGGAATGCAGCTCCAGAATTCCCTGTATCCAAGGATAGCTCCTAGACAAAAGCTGCCAGGACTGACAAGTCTGGCTGGCCTTGGCTTCCTGAGGGCTGGCTCTCATCTGTCTTTGAAACACTGGGGCTCTGTGCTCTCCTTCCTAATGAAAAGAGCTCTTCTTCCTGTCCAGGCACCCACAGCCAAAATTGGGATTTGTCTTAGGTTACAATGGTATGTATTCTATCACCATCTTCGTGGGATGCTGGGGGCCGGGCGTGGCAGTGTTCCTGATGGCCGTAGAACGGTTTACTCATAGGCCGGTTGTTAGGGCCAGTCGTGGCAGTGTTCCTGATGGCTGCAGAATGGTTTGCTAATGGGCCAGTCGTTAGGGCCAGATGGGCATTTCACTCACCCCAAACATTGCAGATAGTGGCTCATCATCCCATTGTGAGATGCCCCGCCCAGGGGGAGGAACCAATGTATCCCGATCTGCATATAAACTCAGATCTGAAGCACTATAGGCAGCTTTTTCCACGGGACTCCCAGAAGAAGACCAGACCCTTCTACACCACCACTGGACCTTCAGAGGAGAACTACACCTTTCACAGGATCACTGCTTCAACAGACGCGCATCTATCACTCCCAGAGGACTGCAACCACCTTCTAAGTGGACTACTACCAACACCCTGACCGACAGGGTGTCAGGTTGTATTCTGACTCTGTCAGTGGTTTCATTTTTTTTTTGTATTACATTTTTTTTTCCTATTAAATTGTAGTTCTGACTTTGAGTCTCTCACTGATTTGTTTTTTCAAATTACCACAACACCTAAGACAAAGAGAAAAAGAAAAAAACCAAGAAGAACCAGAACAAACTCCTCAGACCACCCCTCCTCCTCCCACCTCCCCATTTCTTTCTCCCTGACAACACACAAAAAGACAACACTTTGACTTGCAGTCAGTTTGCCACCTCTGAAATAGTCTTTGTCTCAGTTCATTTAGGGAGAGGAGTCTCTTGCTTATACCATGGATTCTCTGTAAGAAAATACAGATTTTTATGGGTCTTCAGCCTCACCACCAGCAGCCGCCCGGGAGGAAAGATCTGCTGGTGGAGGAATCCTCCCCCCACACCAGTAGCCTTCCCACAGCTACTACAGGGGGGTCATGAACAGTCCAAGGGGTACCTGTTTTAAGGATGAGCAGTTCTATTGCAGCAGCAAAGAAAATCCCCTTCTTCTGTGTCTAGCAACACAGGTTCTCCTGGTAACACAAGTCCTCTGGCATTCCCCAGGGCAAAGGGACAGCTCACAGCATCTTCAGTGTCTCAGCTCAGGCTTCTCATCAGCCTGCACTTATTTCAGCACCTACTCACCTCCACCCAGGTGCCTTGGCTCACTGGCTGCAGTTAGAACCTCACATATCCCCCTTTGGACCATTTCCTCATATAATACAGGGGATTTATTAGCTCAGTACCAACCATGGTTTCACAAAAGAATTTTCAGCTTCACAATCAAAATGCTTCTCATGCTTCTCCCTCTAGGTATCAGTTCTGCTTCCTCCACTGACTCAGAGTCTCCATGCTGCGTTTCTGTAGGTGTCCTCACTCAGCTTCTCTCTCTGTGCAAGGAAGGTTGGGTGTCTGGGAGTTTAGTCCAAGTATGGAGAGGGTTAATCTCTCTCTCTCTCTCTCTCTCTCGGGCATTGTGACGATCACGTGGTCTCTGCCCGAGCTGTCCAAGAACAGAATTCCAGCATTCCAGCGTCCTGAGCTGGGGGAGGAGAGCAAGGGCTCAGCCCTGCCTGGCTGTAGCGGGAATTTATGACCCAGCTGTGTCTAAACCCCAAAAGGCTCAACAGCAACTCCAAATCCGCTTCCCCTCCCCTCCTCTGGGGGAACGGGGGGAGCAAAGGCCCAGCCTTACAAGGGAGAGAGCAGGGAGACTTGCTTCTCTCTAAAGAACAGGAAGGCCAAGAGGAAGAGGCTCACAGGTCCTCGGCTTATATATGATTCTTTCCTCGAAGGCAGATCAACTTTTAATTGGTTTACGTACATATCAATACTTAAAACTACCTGGTTATTGACTCTCTCTCTCTCTCTCAGGAAGGAAGTTATATCACTTCCTGCAGCATAGGCCACTTCTAAGATTGACAGTTCCTTGGCCAACCCAGGACAACCGTTCATCTGGGGGCAATCCTTGGATAAAGGGAAATTTGAAGGCAGATTCCCAATTTCAGCCATGGGCACCTGGACATGAAAGGTGCTTTTTCCCCACAGTAAAGAAAAGCACATGGTGCCAGTGTTTCAAAGGCAGATGAGAGGTGGCCCCTGGGAGGCCAAGCCAGCCAGATCTGTGTGTCCTGGCAGATTTCATCTGGGAACAATCTTTGCATGTAAGGCAGGAGAAGCAGCCCTGGAAATGCCAGGGTCACCTGAGCCAGTCAGGCAGCTCCTGGGAGGCTCAGCCAGCCAGGCCTGTTCCATGTTCCCTTGGTTCCATGAGGCCCCACAGGGTCACAATGCTCTCCTTGGTTCTGAAGTGTTGCAGGCGCTGATTTGAAGCATTGATGGGTCCCACTGAGGTCCATCCCCAACACAGGCTCCTCATGGACTCCCTGGAGGAGAGAATTGGAGGCCAGGATTGCACAAAGCTCTCAGAGACTCCAGGGCAAAAGCAAAACCCAAAGTCCTTGGAAAAACCTGCAGTCCCTGGGAGCATTAAGGAGCCCTGAGGGCCATTCCTGAGCAAGGCTCCCCAGGGACTCCTTCCAGCAGATCCCTGAGGCCACTGGGATGTGGGGGGGATGCTGGGGGCAGGACAAGGGGGTGACAGTGGCCAGCCTTGCTGGGGCTGTGCCAGGAGGCCCCAGGGCCTCAGGACAAGGTGTCTCCTCCCAGCCCTTGGTGGCACAGACCCTGCTGTGCCCCAGGGCACCAAGACTTGGCTTCTCTTTGTCCCCACCTGTCATCTCTGCCTCCAATTTCCTGCTCTAACTGGAACCTGGGGACACTTTCTCACTTGTGTCCCTCAGTGGGACCCATTAAAAGTTCAAGAAACTTTGGAGTTTGATTGTGACTTTGAATCCTTGAGAGGTTTCCTAACAAACCATGGCTCTGCCTTCATTTCCCTCTGCTCTGGTGCAGTTCATCAGGAAGGTTTCCTGCCACAGTTATGGAGAAATATTTCAAAGAGCTTCTCAGAAATACACATTCCTATTTTAAAGGGTGTATTTTATTACTGAGTTTCTCCACTGAAAACAGACACACTCCTCAAGTGTGAGCCCAGCCCAAGGTGCCACCACAGCCACTGCAGCCCTGGCCTGGGCCAGCTGTGAGGGTGGATCCTCATCCCAAGCTGCCCTGGGCCATGGCAAGGGGCTGTGGCCATGGACACTGCACTGACCCCACTGCTGGGTTTGGCTGCCAGGGACACCGTGAGGAGTTCAAGGTTCCTTGGGAACACTGGGGAGGACTGGGACAGACTGGGGGACACTGGGAACGCTGTGGGAGACACTGGGACACACTGGGAGTGATACTGGGGGATACTGGGACAAACTGGGGACACTGGGAACACTGTGGGGAAGACTGGGTGACGCTGGGACACCCTGTGGATGACACTGGGGGGAACTGGAAGGGACTGGGAATTGACTCAGGTGTATTGGGAGGGCCTGGAGGGCCAGTGGGTGTGTACTGGGCTGTACTGGGAATGAACTGGGAATTAACTGGGAGGGACTGGAAGAGTTGAATTGACTGTTCCCGCCTCCACAGGCCTCCCATTGGCCGGGGCTCCCGCCCGTCAGAGGGAGCAGCCAATCAGCTCCAGGGACCGGTGCCTCGGGGGCGGTGCCTCGATCCAGCACCGGTTTTTTGACTACAACTCCCGTCATGCCCCGCGGCCCGTTAAAGCCCTATTGGAGCCGGGACTACAACTCCCGTCATGCCCCGCGCCCCACAGATTCCCCCGGTATCCGCCCCCATTTGCCCCATAAGTGTCCCCCAGACCCCCCAGGATCCCTCAGTGCCCCTCAGTGCCCACTCGGGATCCCCCAAAAGCGTCCCCAGACCCCCAGGTGCTCCCAACCCCACAGATGCCCGTTACAGCCACTCCTGGGACTTCATCTCCTCTCATCCCCCGCGGCCCCACAGCCCCTCATAACACAGTTCCGCGCCGAAAACTCCTGTCACGCCCCTCGCCCTAAAGAGCCCGGTTAGAGCTCCCCAAGTTTCCCCCAAGGGATCCCGGACCGTGTTCGTTCCCCCCGAGGAGCTGAAGTCGCGGCTCGGACGCAAAAGTGTCCCCCAAGGGCCTTCCCGGACCCCCAAACGCCCCGTTCGAGCCGCTTCCGGGACTACAGTTCCCATCATGCTCCGCGGCGCCCCTAGAGCTCCCTTACAGCCGTGACTCCATCTCCCGTCATGCCCAGCGGCACACAGAGCGCCATTGTGGCAGCGCTTCCAACTCCCGTGATGCTCCGCGGCGCCGTTGACCCGTATTGTACCCGCGCCTACAACTCCCATGATGCCCCGCGGCGCAGAGAGCCCCGTCAGAGCCCCCAAGGGCCCGCCCGGACCCCGCAGGGCCCCAAATTCCCCTCCCTGACCTCCAAGGGCCCCCCTGGACCCTCAAGGGCCGCTCCCAACCCCAGACTTTCCCTCAGGATCCCTGAGTGCCCCCCAGTGCCCACTCGGCCCCGCAAGTGTCCTCCAGACCCTCAAGGAACCTCTAAATTCCCTCCCCAGACCCAAAACTGCCCCAAATGTGTCCCAGAAATGTCTCCATGAACCCCGAAGTGCCCTCCTTGACCCTGTCTGAGAAAAACAAGATAAAAAAGACTACAAAAGGTCTCAAAGTAGTGCTAATTAGCACAAAGAGGGAGAAATCAATGACCAATACAGGTTAATTAATTAATGAAGGAAATCACATTTCTTAGAACCAACGAACATGAAGTTCTTTTGTTCCAGAAAGTGTATAGATTCATGTTTAAATATAAAAATTGGGTAATAAAATAGAAAATGATATTATAAATATTAAATAAATATAACTAACAAATGTAATAATTCAATATTAAAAATTAAGAATAAATTACATTAAAATTAATAAAGAAAAAATACATAAATACTTGTTGATATTTTGGGATGTCAGTGCCAGGTGGGCGATGTCAGACATGGTGAGGCTGGGGCTGAGGAGCAGCTTGTCCAAACAGGGTCAGCCTGCAAGGGGCTCATTCTTCTCTGTGCCCAGACCTCCTAAGGACACATTCAGCATCAACATCACTTGGAGAATTATTCTGTCACCTCTTTGCGAACTGGAAAATAAAAGTATTCCATTAAAAAAAGAAAATCTCATGAGGTGCACGGTGGATTTGGGGCTGAGTGCAGGAGCCTCAGGCATTGAGAGAAGGATGAAGAAGCTGCTCAAGGAGTCAGAAGCAAAACTCCAAGTGCCTTGGAGCATCAATGGGCCCCAGTGAGGGCAGGGAGTGGCAAAGGCTGCGCAGGGACTGGTGAGAGCAGATCCTTGAGGCCAGGATTGCAGGGAGCCAAAGGCTGTGAGCAGGGAAGGGCAATGCTGAGAAAGGCCTGGCTTGGCTGGAGGAAGCAGAAAGGCCAAGGCCTGAGGCCAGGCCTGGCACAGCAGGGCCTGTCCCTCCCGGGTGCCTCGGGGCTGTTTGTGGGGCAGGGGGATGGGAGGGGCAGCAAGGACAAATGGCATCAACCTGGGTGACACTGCAGATCCTCCTGGAACCAAGGGCCAGTGGGACACAGCAGGGCCTCATGGAAACAAGAGGCCATTGTGAGCCTGCAGGGCTGCAACAGCCCAGAACACTCCAATGCTGGGGGGAACCAAAGGTTCCTTTACTGGAGTTTGGTGCACAGGAGAAACACCAACCAGATATTCTCAAGAAGTCAAAAGGACACAAAATTTTTGTGGCAAAATACAGAAAATCAAGGAACTTAGGCAAAGGATTTAATACAGCATCTAGTTCAACATAAAACTCTTACCATAGCAGAAACTTCATTCAATTAACTCATTTACCTAAAAACTGTTAAAATCTTAAGTTGTTACATTACCCAGAAATGTTCCAGGTAAATAGGAGAGGAAAGAGAGACTGAGAGACAGAAGGACAGACAATGTCTAGAAAGACACACACACAGCTACCAACTGCTTGGGTTCCAGCGTGGGTGAGACACAAACCCCAGGAGAAGGCAGGGTCCAGACCATGGGCTGACCTCGTGCTCCACCTTTGAAGCCCCCAGGTGGGACTTGTGATTGCTGGGGCAGTCAGAGCCTGGGTTAGCACTGCCCTGGTGTGACTGATTGACAGCTCATCCCAAGGTGTCTCGGGACATTGATCTCATCCAGCCTCTGACAGCGACCATGGTGACACTGTGGAACCTCATGGAACCATGGGTCAGGTGTGACAATGCGGATCCAAGGACACCGTGGGGACACCATGGAACCTCATGAACCCAAGGGGACATTGTGACACTGTGGGGCCTCATGGAACAGAGGAGTCCATTGTGACTGATAGGGAAGATGTCTTTAGGGACAATTTCATGGGTGAGGCTGTGGGAGTTAACATCTTTGAAATGGGTCTTAAGGTCTCTATGAACTTCAAGCAACAGGTTTATTACAGAGCCCCGACAGCCTGACTCCTGAAACAGACAAGTGGGTCTGCACAAGCCTGAGTTTATGAACTTTGGGGTAAATTGACAGGTTCAAGGGGGATAGGGGGTAGGCAGTTCAGGAAGGCTCTACCTTCCTAGAACCTCAGGCAATGGGGAAAAGACGAGGGCAGTGTGCCTCCCTCACCTGGCTGTGCTCTCCCTGTTCATCAGCACTGGCTTTTGTGCCTACCTGAAGCCCCCCTCCATCTCCTCCCCATTCCTGGATCTGACAGTGTCAGTTCTGTACTCGGTGGTGCCTCCAGCCCTGAACCCCCTCATCTACAGCCTGAGGAACCAGGAGCTCAAGGCTTCAGTGTGGAGACTGGAAATTTTCAGAAACATTAAACTACTGGCCCCTTTCTGCAAAACTCTTGTAATTAAAGTCATCTTTGATAGCTCCTGTTGGGTTTGGTCGCTTGTTTGTTCTTCTCTTTCCTTTCTTTCAGTTTTTTAATATTGTCCACAGAGAAAGGCCATTGTTTGTGCCATTTCTCATTTTGTTTCTCTCCGCCTTCGCTGTGACCCCAGACTGTGTCAATGAGGAGCTCTGCTTTCGGTGGCTGTAAACAAACTGTAGGATCGCCCAGCAAAGTTTTCACTGGAGATTCCTCTTCTGTTGCCTTCTCTGGAGCTGCAGCAGCAATGTCTGTGTGCAGAGCTGGGGACAGATCAGGGCTGGCACAGCAGCTCTGCTCCTGCTGGCCACACCATTCCTGATGCAGGCCAGCTGCCATTGGCCTTCTTGGCCACCTGGGCACACTGCTGGCTCATGTCCAGCCTGCTGTCCATCAGTGCCCCCAGGTCCCTTTCTGCCTGGCCGCTGTCCAGCTACTCTGTCCCCAGTCTGTAGCACTGCAGGGGTTGTTGTGGCCAAAGTGCAGGACCTGGCACTTGGTTCTGTTAAACCACCCCTTGTTGGATTTGGGCCCTGGATCCAGCCTGTCCAGCTCCCTCTGCAGATCCACATTCACACCCAGCTTGGTGTCACCATGGGTCCATGAGGCCCTAGAGTGTCACAATGATCTCCATGATTCCAGGAGCCTCTGCAGTGTCACAATGGCCCCTTGGCTCTCTGGGCCCCAGAGTGTCACAATGTCCCTTGGTTCTTTTAGGCCCACAGTGTCACAATGTCCCTTCATTCCTTCAGCCCCACAGTGTCACTGTGGCCTCTCAGTCCCATGGGTCACCTTGGTGTCAAATTGTTTCCTTCATTCCATGATGTCCTGCAGAGTAACTCTGGCCCCTTAGTTCCATGTGGTCCCTGCAGTGTCACAGTGGCCCCTTGGTTCCATGAAGCCCCAGAGTGCCTGTTCTGCCAGGTGATGGGGGCGATTTAAAGAACACAGACATCAGTGGAAAGAATGGTCTTATTTTACTGTGAATACAAAGGCAACACAAAAGTAAAATTATGCATTCAATAAAACTGTGCACTTGGCTTTAGCAACAAGCAAAAGTAAGCAAGGGAATGCACCTGATCATTACTATATCAGAGAAAGGATAGTGATAGATACATCATTGATACATCAGTGATTGAGAAAGATACATCACCAATTGCCTCAATATTTTACCATCATCCAGAGTCCGCAGTCCCTGGGGAGCCCCATTTCACAGCAAGGTTTGAGAGAACCCTTCCCAGCAACTGAGAAAATCCTACAGGGTGCATCCACCTGTAGGTGAGGTCTCGAAATTCACCCCAAAAGTGGGTCCAGCTTTTATAGGCCCAAGCCAGCAAGTTAAAATGACTGGATTATATTTTTAGCACAGAAAATCCTGCATCTGATGGCACATTTCCTGACCACCCAGGGGCCGGGCCTTGGCCAATGCCCAGACCTCGGCTGGGACGATTTCCCCTAAAATACCCTACAAACAAACCTCTATTCATGTCACTTGGGAAAGTTTCTTAATATGATACATTTCTTGCAGATAGCTACACAATTAGTATACAGAACTAGCGTAAGCATCTTTGTCATTTATTTTGAGCTAAATAACACTGATGGTGTTCACACAGCGCCCAGGATTCAGCTTGTAAGTCAGCTCTGGCTGAGGCTGCTGCTCAGGCCTTAGCTCATATCCCTGCCTGTTCCCAGGATCTCTGTTGCAGACAGAAGCTGATGGTGCAATTCTCACTTTTAACCCCTCTTTTAATGCAGATAGATCTGCCCAGCTGGGTCAAGCAGGTGTTGTTCTTTGTTTAGGCAAAGATTTTGTGTTCCTCATGGAATCAAGGAGACCATTGTGACACAGTGAGGCTGCATGGAACCAATGGTCCATTGTGACACTGTGGATTCAAGAAGACCATGGTGACACTATGGAACCTCATGGAACAGAGGATCCATTGTGACACAGCAGAACCTCTTGAAGCAAGGAGCCTTTGTGACACTCCAGATCCTCATGGAACCAAGGGTGCATTGAGGCACAGCGGGACCTTGATGAAACCAAAGAAACCCCTGCTAAGAGCAGGGTAACTCAGAGAACCAAGGAGTCCATTGTTACAGTACAAAACCAATGGATCCAAGCAGCCATTGTGACACATTGGGGCCTCATGGATACAAGGGTCCATTGTGACACATTGGGGTTGCCTGCAATCAATTGTCCATTATGGCAGTGAAGATCCAAGGAGACCATGGTGGTGCTACAGAACCTCATGGATCCAAGGGGCCACTGTGACACTGAAAAACTTCCTGGAACCCAGGGTCCACTGTGACATAGTGGGGCCTCATTAGAACAAAGGAACCATTGGTGACAGTATGGAACTTCATGGAACCCAGGGTCCATTATGACGCTGCAGAAACAAGGAGACCATTGTTGACACTGTGGAAACTCATGGAACCAAGGGGCCATTGTGACACTCCAGGGCCTCACTGAACCAGGGAGATCATTGTGACACTACAGAACGTCATGGCACTGAGGGTTTACTGTGACACAGTGGGGTCCCATGAAACCAATTGTCCATTGTAACAAAGTGGATCCAAGGAGATCGTGGTGACACTACAGAACTTCATGGATCCAAGGGGTCAGTGTGACTGTGCAAGGCCATATGGAACCAAGGAGACCATGGTGACGCTACAGAAGCTCATGGAACCAAAGGGCCATTGTGACACAGGGGGTCCACATGAAGCCAAGGGGCCATTGTGACACTGTGGGGCCTCATTGGAAAAAGGGACATTGTTGACAGTATGGAAGCTCATAGAAACTATGGGGTGTTGTGACACTGCAGAGCCTCGTAGACCCAAGGAGACCCAAGGAGACCACTGTGACACTGAGGAACGTTACAGAACCAAGGGGCCTTTTTGACACTATGAAAATAAGGAGACCATTGTTGATGGTACAGAAGGTCATGGAACCAAGGGGCCATTGTGACACTGCAGGGCTGCTTGTAACCAATCGTCCATTGCAATACTGCAGATCCAAGAGACCATGGTGACACTATGGAAGTTCGTGGAACCAAGGGGCTGTTGTGACACACCAAGGCCTCGTGGAACCAAGGACATCACTTTGATAGTATGAAACGGATAGTATGAATGGAACCAAGGGTCCATTGTGGCACTGCAGAGTCTTGGGCCACCAAGGGCCATTGTGACATTACAGAGCCTCATGGAACCATCGTGACACCAAGCTGGCTGCAAATGTCGATCTCCTGGAGGATAGGATAGGCCTGCAGAGGGACTGGAAAGGCTGGATTCAGGGCCCAAATCCAGCAAGATGAGGTTTAACAAGACCAAGTGCCAGCTCCTGCACTTTGGCCACAACAACCCCTGCAGTGCTACAGGCTGGGGACAGAGGGGCTGGACAGTGGCCAGGCAGAAAGGGACCTGGGGACACTGATGGACAGCAGGCTGGACATGAGCCAGCAGTGTGCCCACATGGCCTAGAAGGCCAATGGCAGCTGGCCTGGATCAGGAATGGTGTGGCCAGCAGGACAAGGGCAGGGATTCTTCCCCTGAACTCAGCACTGGTGAGGCCACACCTCGAGTGCTGTGTCCAGTTCTGGGCCCCCAATTTAGGAAGGACATGGAGGGGCTGGAGCGTGTCCAGGGAAGGGTAAGAAGGCTGGTGAGGCGTCAGGAACACAAGTGCTGTGAGGAGTGTCTGAGGGAGCTGGGGTTGTTTATCCTGGAGAAGAGGAGGCTCAGGGGACACAAGGTGGTGTCAGGGCACAGGTTGGACTTGATGATCTCCAAGGTCTTTTCCAGCCTGGCTGATTCTGTGATTCTCCGAGAGCACCCTTGAAGCAGTTGCAGGATGAGCCCTGGGCCTCCTCTTCAGAAGCTCCAGCAGCCCAGGTGCCTCAGCTTCTCCACACAAGGCCCCAAAGCCCATCCTGTCAGTCCTGCAGAGCCTCTCCAGCTCCTCCTCACTGCCCCAGAACAGGGAGCCCCACACCCAGACACACCAGCCCAGATGTGACGCCTGACCTGTGGTGCCTCTGGCCAGAGAACAGCAGGAGGCACTGCAGGAGCCTGCAGACAATTCCTGAAGCACTTGTAGAATGATCCTGCTCCCCAAGGGACGTTCCCATGGTGCCAAGTCAGGAACTGAATTGGGGAGTGGGGCCAGAGAGAAAAGGGCAAACAGGGATGGGCTGTTTGCAGGGGAGGGGACAGAGATGGGCAAGAGGAAGAAATGTGGAGCAGGAAAGAGGAAAGAAAGCAAAGGTGAAGCCAAGGAAATGCTCAGGGCTGTTTGGGGGTGGCTGCCAGGCAGCCCTGGCTCTGAGCAACAACATCTGCAGTGGGACAGGAAACTCACAGCTGATGGGAAGAAACTTTCTGGCTGACTTCAGAGGCCACAACAAACCTGAGTGGTTTCCCTGCCGTCCCCCAGCCCTTGGTAGCCCCCAGGGGCTGATGGCATTTATGCTCCCTTAGGTTCATGTCCCCACATCAACACCATGGGGTGCTCACACCTGCTCTGTGCAATGCAAACAGGGGCTGGTGAGCCAGTGCTGCCGTGTGTGTGCCTGCAAGGATGCAGCAGCTCTGTGAGCTGGGGAGAGGCCAGGGCTGCAGAGGGGGGATGTTGTTGGCAGATGCATGAGGACGCTCTGGGACGCTGTCCTGGGGTGTCCAGCGCAGTGGGGATGGATCAGCCCCTGCTCTGCTGCTCCTTCCCATCTCCCCCAGGGACCTTGCAGAGCCCCAGCCATGCTGTTTGCCCCCAGTTTGCCCACGGCCAGCCTGGGGCTGCTGACGGGGCTTTTCTGTGCTGAGCATTGGCCTGGGCGTGTTCTGGAGAGAGCCTGGGCAAGGAGCCTGGAGCCCCCAGGCCCTGGCCTGAGGCGTCAGCACTGCCCCAGCAGTGCCCATGGCCTGTCCCTGCTGCAGCCCCGGCACTGCCACCCTCAGGGCTGGGAGCGACCCTCAGAGCACTCAGGCCCTACAGCAACAGCAGGGCCAGGAGGGCAGCACGAGGGTCAGTGGCACGGGAGCAGCACTGGCAAGACCAAGTGCTGCTGCTCCTGGGCAGAGCTGCTGTGCCAGCCCTGATCTGCCCCCAGCTCTGCACACAGACATTGCTGCTGCAGCTCCAGAGAGGGGAACAAAATGGGATCTGCAGTGAAAACTTTGCTGAGAGATCCTTTGGTTCCTTTAAAACCACGAAGTGCACAGCTCCTCATTGACAGAGTCTAGGATCACAGCGAAGGTGGAGAGAAACAAAATGAGAAATAGCACAAAGAATGGCATTTCTTTGTGGACAATCTTAAAAAAGTGAAACAAAGGAAAGAAAAGAACAAACCAACAACCAAATCAAATGAGAACCCTCAAAGATCACCTTTATTACAAGTACTTTGAATACACTGGCAACCAGTTTAATGTTTCTGAAATCGTCCAATCATCAGTCTCCACACTGCAGCCTTGAGCTCCTGGTTCCTCAGGCTGTAGATGAGGGGATTCAGGGCTGGAGGCACCATCGAGTACAGAACTGACACTGCCAGATCCAGGGATTGCGAAGAGACTGAAAGTGGCTTCAGGTAGGCAAAAAAGGCTGTACTGACAAACAGCGAGACCACGGCCAGGTGAGGGAGGCACGTGGAAAAGGCTTTGTGCCGTCCCTGCTCAGAGGGGATCCTCAGCACTGCCCTGAAGATCTGCACATAGGAGAAAACTATGAACACAAAACAGCCAAATGCTAAGGAGGTAGTGAAAATGGAAACCCAAAATTCCCTGAGGTAAGATTTAGAGCAGGAGAGCTTGAGGATCTGTGGGATTTCACAGAAGAATTGGCCCAGGGCATTGCCCTGGCACAGGGGCAGGGAAAATGTATTGGCCGTGTGCAGCAGAGAATAGAGAAAGGCACTGGCCCAGGCAGCTGCTGCCATGTGGGCACAAGCTCTGCTGCCCAGGAGGGTCCCGTAGTGCAGGGGTTTGCAGATGGACACGTAGCGGTCGTAGCACATGACTGTGAGAAGGGAAAACTCTGCTCCAACGAAGAAGATAAACAGAAATAGCTGTGCAGCGCATCCAGTGTAGGAGATGTGCCTGGTGTCCCAAAGGGAATTGTGCATGGCTTTGGGGACAGTGGTGCAGATGGAGCCCAGGTCGCTGAGGGCCAGGTTGAGCAGGAAGAAGAACATGGGGGTGTGCAGGTGGTGGTCGCAGGCTACGGTGCTGATGATGAGGCCGTTGCCCAGGAGGGCAGCCAGGGAGATGGCCAGGAAGAGGTAGAAGTGCAGGAGCTGCAGCTGCCGCGTGTCTGCCAATGGCAGCAGGAGGAAGTGGCTGATGGAGCTGCTGTTGGACATTTGCTGTGTCTGGCCATGGGCACCTGTTCAGGGAGGAAAGACAGTGACAATTTAGAGGCAATTTCTCACTGGAAAAGCAAAGCCCTTTCTCACAGATACTTCCCTGCCACTAAACACCTCTCCATTGTCTCTGTCTCGGGGACCTTCCTTCACTTTGCCTGCTGGAGCCCTGATTGCTGCTGGCCAATGTTGTGCGAGGAGCCAGACCCTGACCTGCAGGACACCTGGGAGTCAGCCCTGACCCCCAGTCAGTGCAGGGGAACAATGAGGGCAGAGACCAGTGCTGGTGTTCATTCTCAGACAAAGAATCTCCTCCCAAGGCACATGAGATTCTCAGCACCAGCACTGCCAGGGTGAAGGGAAGGGGATGGCAGGAGGCAGAACGAGAGATTCTGCTGCACCTGGGGAGAACAGAGAGTGCAGTGAGGCAGGAGGATTGTCTGAGGCTCAGTGCAGACTGAGAGGAGCTGCTCTGGCCCTGTGACCTGTTACAGCTGCCCTGGACTTGCACCTTTCTGAGCTCCACTCCCATGTCACCCTGTAGAGGCAGGAGACCCTGCTGAGAGCAGAGGGATCCCTGGCACACAAAGGGGCTCCTGCCTTTCTCAAAGTCAGGGAGAGTGGGCTCACTGCCAGCCTCCCAGGCTGCCCTGCCCAGAGCTGCCCAGGGCACAGGGAGCTGGGACACCCCATTGCTGGGCTCACTGTGGTAGATAGGGACAGGCGGACGGAAGATCTCGCGATGTGACGGAAAGCAGAGGGCAGCATGGAATCTTCCTCCCTTCCTTCCTGCATGATAACAGATCACCCAAAGTATGCAACTCCTTCTAACCCCAGTAGTTTTCCAGTCCTTACTAACCCTAACTATCCCACCGTCCCCTTTCTGACGTAGTGAAGCCCCCTAGACTATTTAACCTCATGAGATAAGATAATAAACGCCATTTGACCATCCACCACATTGGTGTCTGTGCGTCGTGGACCGAGTGGCTCGGGTGAGGCCGGGCTGCCGTGCTGTCGTTCTTGAACCAGGTCGCCTGCCTTAATAGCAGAAGGCAACATAGTGGTGCCGAAACCCGGGAAGAAGAAGAGGAGCTCGGGCTACGGGATTCGCCTGGACAAGCGGCAGCGGCCGGGGCAGCGAAGCTGACTTCAGGCGGGGGAGACATCCCCAAGGACCCGCGGTTACTATGGAAACCATCGCAAAGGTCGTGAGTCTACTTTATAAGCAGTGGGGTATTAAGCGTAAGCTCAAGGATTTTTATATTGCTATTGCAAAACTCCTGGAGCTTGGGGCGATTGAGCGTCCAGCAGAAATATTACACCCAGAGGTGTGGGAGAAATGTACCAATGTTTTAGCAGAGGAAACTAAAGTCTCGGGCAGCGGAAAAAGTCTCAAAGCGTGGGGGAAAGTAGAAACGGCTTTACGCCGAGCGCTGGAACAACAGGAGACTTGGAAAGCTGCACGTGCATGTTTATTAGCTACTCCTAAGCTGGGGGTGGGAGCAATGACGCAGACAGACCCCGAGAGCGGTCTATCTGAGAGCGGGGGTTCGCGGGGACCGGGCGCGCTTCCCTCCTCCCCGAACCCGAATCCAAACGCCCCGGGGCCCCCAGAAAACCTCCCGACCCTTCTGCCGAGCCCGCCGGATCCACCCCCTCCCGTAGAAACTTCCCAAACGTCCGCGGTTTCCCCATCCGTTCCTCCACCGCCGGTTAGCGATCCAATGCTGAAAGCACAGCAATCCGCGCGATCTTTTTGGGAGGGATTGGCAACCGAAGCCAGAGAAACCGAGAGGGCAGCTAGAGAGGGAGCGCGGGTGAACCCCCCTCCCCCACCCTATGCAGTTCAAAATGGCGCGGGCGACCAAGGAGATGGGCGGGGCCAGGGTTTCACCGGCGGGAACGAACAAAGATTGCGAGTGTTCGCTGCTGCGCATGCGTGGGAAGGGAGAGCTGCAAACGCGCGGGCACGGGAGAGCGGCAGAGAGCGCATGCCCAGTCAAGAGCCGTGCTCAATGCCATTAGCATTTAAAGGAGAGCCCTCCCCTTGCGGGAGGCAGGGCAAGCCCAGGGGGCAGGACCGGCACCACCCCCGGGGGGAGGAGCCGGGCAGGAGCCGCAAGAAAAGGCACGGAATCCCGGAAGTGCTCTGGCAGTCGACTTCCGGCTCTGAGTCCGACAACAGCTCCGCTAGCTCTGCTGAGTTATCGGAAACTGACGGGGACACAGAGTCGGAAGAAGCAGAGCTATCACGATTTGAAACGAAAACGAATAAAGTTTTAAATTACGCCGGAAAGCAATCACAATACAAATTCACCGACTGGGGAAAGATAAAAATAACTTGTGCAGAATGGGTGCCCTCAGCTACAGTCCATGCTTTCCCGGTGAGAACCACCGGGCAAGACGGAAACCAGCAACAAATTTATAACCCGATAAACCCCAAAGATATACAAACGATTGTTAAAGCAATCTCAGAAAAAGGGATGGATTCTATCATTGTTTCTACTCTCATAGATGGCCTTTTTTGCAATGATAACCTGCTCCCCTTTGACATTATACAAATAGGTCGCATGATTTTTAATGGGGCAGGAATGATTGTTTTTAAACAGGAATGGACAGACAATTGTACGAACCTATTAGCCCAGTCTTCTGGGGCGGGGCAACCACTGCATGGCTCGAGTTTATCTAAGCTGACAGGGAAACATGATGAGATAATTACACCTCAGCAGCAAGCTGCACAATTGCGAGCTGAGGAAGTCAGGGCCACAACCCGAGCTGCCAGAGAAGCCATTCGTGCTGCATCTCGTGTGGTAGCTAAGCCTTCACCGTGGTCCACCATAAAGCAAACAGAGAGTGAAAGCTTCACAAAGTTTGCGGACCGCCTACAGGCAGCAGTAGACGCCTCTACCCTGCCTGCGGCAGCAAAAGGACCCGTTGTAGCAGACTGCTTGCGGCAACAAAGTAACACTGTTACCAAAGAAATCTTGCGCTCCGTTCCAATCGGAGCCAGCCTGGCTGATATGATCAAACATGTAGTTAGGGAAGAACAGCTAACCCCTTTTCAGGCTGCCGTACGTGATCTAACTAGTGCAATGGCATGCTTCAAATGTGGACAGGCAGGCCACATCGCAACAGGCTGTCCCCACAAATCCCAGCCTCCCCCGGCGGGGCCTCCATCTCAAGCGCGCGTGAGAGGGCCCTGTTGGAGCTGCGGGAAGAAGGGACACCTCGCTAAGGAATGCAGATCCCGACCCCGGGGAAACGGGAGGGGGAGGGGGCATGCGGGCCGCACCCAGCCTCCTCCCGCTTCGAATGCAAGGCGGCCCATCTATGCCAACCCCCAGTGGGGTGGGGGGCCCTCATTCCCTATGCCCCCGCAGGAGACAGCCAGTCCTGCACCCACACAAATGGTGCAAATGCAGAATTTCACAGCACCGCCAGCAGCACCATTGCACTCACCACAGCCACAAGCCGCACTTGTGCCACAGGGCCAGCAGGGGGCGCCCCAGAGCGGAACCCCTGGGTGGCCCTGGCCATGAAAGTAGGGAAAGAGCCCCTGATAGTGTGGGGAACATGCCGCCTCTATGGCAGTCAGGATCCCCACGTCATAGGGCTTCAGTTTTGGGCAGACACGGGTTCAGATTGTACAATTATCCCCCAAGCACAATGACCACAACATTGGCAATTTACAGAAGTCCCCCCAGTGAATGGTGTGGGAGGGCCATCCCGGGCGTGGAAAAGCACCCAGTTGGTAGCTATAACACTTCACACAAAAAAGGGACCAGAACAGACAGTGGCAATCTACCCCTACATTCTACAGAACTCTCCACCTTTGATAGGAAGAGACATCCTTGCTCTGTTAGGAGTCAGGATGACAAATTTACCATGAGGGCCACTGCAGTTCATCCACCACTGCCAATTAAATTGACTTGGAAATCATCAGAAATTGTATACGTGGAGCAGTGGCCCCTGTCAGAGCCTCGAATGGCAGCTTTGCTGGAACTGGTTGACCGTGAACTACAAAAGGGTCACATAGAACCCTCCATCAGCCCGTGGAACACCCCTGTATTTGTAATCCCCAAAAAGTCTGGAGAAAGTTACCGCCTCATCCATGACCTGAGAGAAGTAAATAAGACAGCCAGACCCATGGCCCCAGTTCAGACACTGCTGCCCATGAACTCAGCTATCCCCGAAGGCCAGCCATGCGCAGTGCTGGACATTAAAGACTGTTTCTTTTCAATACCTCTGCACCCTGAAGACAAAGAACGTTTTGCTTTTTCTGTCATGTTCCCAAATGGCAATAGACCCAACCTTCGCTTTCAATGGAAAGTATTACCTCAAGGGTTCGTGGACAGTGCCTCCATATGCCAGATCACCGTGGACAAAGCACTGATGCCAGTCCGACACTCCTATCCCGCTGCAACCATCATCCAATACATGGATGACATCCTCGTCGCTGCACCATCAGCAAGTGAAGTGGATCACTTAGTGTCCACAATCACGGAGACTCTCCAAGCAAACGGCTTCGAGATCATGAGCGCGAAGATCAAGAAAGGACCCTGCGTGACCTTCCTGGGAGTAGGAATCACAAGCTCCTACGTGACACCCCCCAAGGTGAAGGTCCGCCGAGACATCAAGACGCTCCATGACGTGCAGCGCCTCGTAGGATCCCTGCAGTGGCTCCGTAACATCGTCCTGATTCCTCCCGAGATCATGGACCCCTTGCATGAGCTCCTGAAAGGCAAGCACCCTTGGGAACCCAAACAACTAACACCACAAGCAGCGAGCTCTCTTGACTTCATCGAGCATCAGATGTCCACCAGCACCCTTGCCAGATGGAACCCAAGCATGCCGCTTGATTTATATGTCCACTTTACACCGAAGGGAGGAGTGGGAGCACTAGCCCAAGGGCCTTCAGAGAAATCCCGACCGATCCAGTGGATAGTCCTTGGAAAACCGGCTCGTGCATTCTCCCCAGGAATCGAATGCATCGCCAACCTCATCACGAAGGGCAGGAAACTTGCCTTGAGACACCTGGGAACCGAGCCGACGAGAATCCACCTTCCCCTCCGCAAGCAGCCAATCACAGAATCAACCACGACACAGGAGCACCTAGCCCTTGCTCTCACAGGCTTCGCAGGAGAAATCTCCTACTCCGCCAAACCACCTTGGACCCAGCTACTGACCATTGTGGACATAGACGTGCCACCAAAGGTCACGGACCGACCGCTGCCAGGACCGACGGTCTTCACAGACGCTTCCTCCACAACTTCTACCGCAGCAGCGGTGTGGCAGACGGGAGAACAGTGGCACTGCATCAAAGCACGTGACCCCACACTGTCAGTGCAACAGCTGGAGGCAACAGCAGTGGTCTTGGCGTGTGGACTCTTCCAAGAAGAACACCTCAACATCGTAACAGACTCTATATTCGTGGCAAGGCTCTGCCTGGCCATGTCAGGACCAGGTGTGTCAGCATCTGCAGCAGCTCTAATGCTGGAAGAAGCACTCTCCTCGCGACAGGGCACCGTGTCTGTCATCCACATCAACAGCCACAACCCAGTCAAAGGTTATTTCCAGACCGGCAACGACAAGGCGGATGCCGCAGCAAAGGGAGTGTGGACACTGCAAAAAGCTCGTCAATTACATGAGTCACTCCACATCGGAGCCAAGGCACTGGTGAAGAGATGCGGGATCTCGGCGGCAGACGCAAAACATGTAGTGGCCACCTGCCCTCATTGCCAGAAGTTACCCCTATGGTCCAGTGGGATCAACCCAAGAGGTCTCAAGCCCTCAGAAATCTGGCAGTCAGACTTCACTTTATGTCAACTGCTGAAGCCTCGGGCATGGCTTGCAGTGACAGTGGACACTTACAGCGGAGTGATTGTGGCCACGCAGCACCCCAAAACTAACTCTAGAGCCACAATTCAGCACTGGCTGACAGCCATGGCGTGGCTTGGCATCCCCAAACAGATTAAAACTGACAACGGTTCCAATTTTACCTCCAAACCAGTGCAGGAATTTGCCTCGAAATGGGGCATCACTCTAGTGCAAGGTATCCCATATAACAGCACCGGGCAGGCCATTGTTGAGCGAGCAAATCAGACCCTGAAAGCCAAGTTAGAAGTACTAGCAAAAGCAGAAGGCTTTGAAAATTCCATTCCCTCAGGGGACCAAGCACGTATACTAGCAACCGCTTTGCTAGCACTGAACCAATTCTCTAGGGGGGATGAAACAAACTGTCCCGCTCAAAAACACTGGGCCACCCGAGCATTAGAGGAGGGCCCACAAGTCATAATTAAAAATGAACTAGGCGAATGGGAACGGGGCTGGAGACTGGTACTCACAGGGCGGGGGTACGCAGCTGTCAAAAAGGAAGGCAAAATCAAGTGGTGTCCACTGAGGTCAGTAAAGCCAGACCTTCAGAATGAGCAGAATGAGACTAATGAGAACTGTGAGTTTCTGTTTACAGGACATGCTCGTGGGACACCCTCGTAAAGCGTACACCCCTGTTCCAGAGGAAAATGACAGACCTCCAAGCCGTCAGGCAGCACCCAAGAATTCTGTACCGGTGAAAACCAGACGTCAACAGTGTTTTTGTGTGATTTTGCTGTTGGGGCTTGTTACCAGGGGACAAGCCAGTCCAAACCATTACTCTCATCAGCCATTCAGGTGGGTCATGCAACACCTGTCAAATGACAAGGTGCTCAAAGAAACCACCACACCGAATGCCCCATCCTTTGTGATCCGCATTTCCGATCTGTTCCCTGGAAAACCAAAAATAGACCCCTATTCCCCTCATGTTACAAGTATGCATCTATCCTATTGGTGCCCAGCCTCAAACCCAGGGAAGAAGTACTGCAATTATCCAGGGTGGGGATATTGTGGGTACTGGGGCTGTGAAACCATTGTTACAAATGCTGGACCATCGAGACCTGGGTGGGAACCTCAAAAGCCCGATGAATTTTTACAGTTCACCTGGGCTCCAACTGGTTGTAAGCAACCTGTCATCCTTCAGGAAAAATACTATCGAAACTATCATAAAATCCCTAAATCTCGGAGGTGCACTGACTATAACATGACCGTTTTGCAACCAGATCACCCTAGTTGGGCCACAGGCAGGACGTGGACAGTAGTTATTCAGGGATCAAAAGAGTGGGTGAATGTGCGAATTATCAAGCTCCAACCCCCTGCATCCCGGGCGATTGGGCCAAACAAAGTTATTAAAGATGTACTGAAAGGGAAAAACACAACCCACTCCAAAGTCCTTGCCCACAAAAGCCACTGATACCCTGATCGGTCATGCAGATGCCTCCCAGACAAGTAGTTTAGCCAAGTCTGACCCTGACCCAATCTTTCGTATGTTAGAAGCTACCTTTCTTTCCCTGAACGAATCCAACCCGAACCTAACTGATTCCTGCTGGCTTTGCTATGACGTCAAACCCCCCTTCTACGAAGGAATTGCTTTAAATATCCCCTTCAGTTACTCCACAGCCGACTCCCCTCACCAGTGCAGGTGGGATACTCCCCGCAGAGGAATCACCCTGAGTCAAGTCACGGGTCAAGGCAGATGTTTTGGCAGTGCAACCTTAGCAAAGAAAGGCAACATCTGCACCAAAGTTGTCAAGCCCAACAGAAAGAATAAGTGGGTGGTTCCATCCGCATCTGGGATGTGGGTTTGTCAGCGATCTGGAGTGAGTCCTTGTGTGTCTCTTGCCAAATTCAATGATTCCACTGACTTTTGTGTCCAAGTTCTAATTGTTCCTAGGGTCCTGTACCACACCGACGAAGGGATGTACCACCTCTTTGAGAAACCCGACCGGCTCCACAAAAGAGCACTGTTAACAGGTGTAACTATCGCAATGCTGCTCGGCCTGGGAGCAGCCGGAACGGCCACGGGTGTCTCAGCTCTTGCGACCCGAAACCAAGGACTGTCTCAGCTACAAATGACCATCGATGAAGATTTGCAGAGGATCGAGAAATCCATTTCCTTTCTAGAGAAATCAGTTTCTTCACTCTCAGAAGTGGTCTTGCAGAACAGGCGAGGATTAGACCTCTTGTTCATGCAACAAGGAGGCTTGTGTGCCGCCTTGAAAGAGGAATGCTGCTTTTATGCAGACCACACAGGAGTCGTCAGAGACTCCATGGCAGAGCTCCGAGATAGGCTAGCTCGAAGACAGAAAGACAGGGAAGCCCAACAGGGCTGGTTTGAGTGCTGGTTCAATCAATCACCATGGCTCACCACACTAATCTCCGCCTTGGTAGGTCCATTGGCAATGTTGTTTTTAGCTTTTACCTTTGGACCATGCCTGCTGAACAAACTAGTCTCTTTTATCCAGACCCATCTGGAACGGGCCAACATTCTGTTTTTAGAACATCAACAAATGCTGTAATCCAAACTGCAAACACTGTCAATCGCAAGACTTTTCTAACTTGCCTTGCGAAATCTACTCAGGTATACCAAACCCCTTTTCCCTTGTCAAGTTACTACCTCATACCTCACTTCGATACATGTATCTATGACTACCTCATTCATTTGTGAAAAAAGGGGGGGAAGTGTGGTAGATAGGGACAGGCGGACGGAAGATCTTGCGATGTGACGGAAAGCAAGGGCAGCATGGAACCCTCCTCCCTTCCTTCCTGCATGATAACAGATCACCCAGAGTATGCAACTTCTCCTAACCCAGTAGTTTTCCACTCCTTACTAACCCTAGCTATCCCATCGTCCCCCTTCTGACGTAGTGAAGCCCCCTAGACTATTTAACCTCATGAGATAAGGAAATAAACGCCATTTGACCATCCACCACATTGGTGTCTGTGAGTCCATGGCCCGAGTGGCTCGGGTGAGGCCGAGCTACTGTGCTGTCATTCTTGAACCAGGTCGCCTTGCCTTCACAGCAAGAAGGCAACACACAGCTGGCTCTGTGATGTCACAGATACAGCCTATGATGTCATAGCTGCTCAATGACCTCACATCACCCACTCTGGGATGTCACACCCCACTCTGTGACCTCTTGTTACCAGATGATAAATTGCCTACACCTGCTGAGCTCCCACAATGCTTGTTCTCCAAAACCACTGGCCCATGGAAAGCACACAATGCCCATTGTGTGAGAAGGGGAACTGGAAGTTCAGCAGCCTCAGTGTCCTGCCACCTCAGCCAGACCCACTGGAATATTGGGGTCCACGACCACCACAGACCACCAGAGAGACCCCCCAGGGCAAAAGAACACGTGTGTAAAGGGGAGGGGAAATATGTTAATGATTGTGGGGAAATGATTCTCATATGTATGTTTAGTGCAGGACAATCAATGAATATGTGTGCAAAATACAGAATATAAACAGAAACTCTCCTGTTCTCAGCATGCACAGCTTTGGGAGGAGCCATCCCCTGTGCATGTGGCTGAATAAAGAATGCTGCTTCTTAATGCTGCATTGGTGTTAAGGAGTTTTTATTTTACTGAATTTTTGGTGACACTCCCACTGCCAAGGAAAGCTCTGTCTCCTGCTGTTCCCAAACAGAGAAGGGCTGGTGGGAGATGTGGGGGTCGGAGGCTGCCTGGGGTACAGTGACCATGAAATAATCAAGTTTTCAATATTCTGTGAAAGAAGGAGGGGCATCAACAGAACTTCTGCACTGGAATTATGGAGGGCAGACTTTGGCCTATTCAGGATGCAGATTCGGGGAGTACATGGGAAACAGCCCTTAAAAAGAAAGGGGTCCAGGAAGGATGGACACACTTCAAGAAAGAAATCTTGAATGTGCAGGAGCAGCCTGTCCCTGTGTGCCAAAACATGAGCTAGTG
>JAVTVJ010000778.1:0-203145 GCA_034509425.1 Eopsaltria australis | reverse complement strand
AGGGTTAACTCCAAGGCAGGGTAAACTCCATGCTGCAAATAATCCCCCTGGGAAGAGGTAATCCCTGTCCTGATGAATTTACAACCAAAACCCCCAAATAAGGTGTGGCAGGAGGCACAAAGCCAAAAAGAGGTACAGCAGCTCTTACAAAAGCATATTTGTTGCTGAGTTGGGAACAGAATTTAATGCTCAGCTGGTGACAAACAACCCCAAAACAACAATTTGCAGAAGATGCTCCATACCTTAGGCAATGGGAAGAAAACTCAAGTGTCTTCCTCCTTTAGAGGGTCTGTGCACACCCAACTGATTCCAGCACAATTTATAAAGATAGATTTGTAATTTCTTGGCCTCAAAACCATTCTCTAGACATACTTAGTCTATGAATCTGCTGCACAGACATTCTCCATGTTCTCAGCTTTCTGGTTTAAAAGCCATCAACCAACCTATATGTCTCCATTTCTTCAAAATCCTATTTTAATGTAATTTTGGCAAATAGGACTGTAACTATTTAAAGCTGTTTTGTGGGTTGTGTGCTTTGAAGAAGAAACCATTACCAGATACTTTAGAAAATTTCCATTTACCCTCTGTTGTTTCTCTGCCTTTATGCACCTTTCCTAGCAGCTGCTGGCCTGCCAACCCACCTCCCCCTGCTCCTGCATTCCACATTCAATGGGCTCCTCTGCAGTCAAAAGCTTTCTCCTGTCTCGTGGTGCCTTTATGTTAGAGAAATAATTTGTTTGTTACATTGAAAAGGGAATTGTTTGGTCCTGTCTTTAAAAATGTATGACATAGTTATAGAGTCTATCTTTTTTACCCTTTTGCTTGGAAATCTGTACAATTATGATCTCAGGATGAAAGTGCATTTTTGAGCAGATCACAGAACGAGACAGGCCATTTCATCACAAGTGTCTGTATGGAACTTGGAGTGGCTTCTTAAATCTATCATAATAAAGGCACAGAATCAAACTATGAGGCCATTTCCAAAAATTGAAGCCCTTACCCCATCTAAACCAAACCGTTTCTGCAGTTGGCTGATGTGAAGGCAAAGGGTGAGGAGAAGAGGGAATATCTTAAAATACATTTTCTCCATCCTCTTCCCTATCCTAAGCTATATACTCTGTGTTTCACCCCAATGGAGACACTTCCCGTTGCTCTCTATTCTCGTTCCCTCTTATCCCATGAAAAGCAGCAGTTAACTTCTGAGCCCCTTTAAAAGTCTTCAGCATCCACAGTCCCTGCAGTTACATCCTTATAATCTATAGATTCATATCTAATAATATGGAAGTTGCTCTGTAGCATCTCCTGAAGCAGGATTTCCAAGCTGTGCAGTGAATATGTATTAACTTGCAGATCAAAGCTGTCCTTGTCATTTCATTAATGATCAACCTGGTCAATATTATACAACACAGACTCAGCACAACCTTGGGATCCAGCCCTATGAAAATGTCTTCATTCCAAAGAGATGGCTCTGAAACTCCTCAATGATCCCTGCTCACCTACCAGCATCACTGCTTACTTATAGGGACTGGGGGACATGCAGCAGTTCTGTCCCATGACCAGGACATCCTAAGGAAAGAAAGGAAGGAAAGAAAAAAAGAGAGAAAAAAAAGAAAAGAGAAAAGGAGAGAAAGAGAAAAAGAGAGGGGGGAAAAGAGAGAAAAAGAGAGAAAAAGAGAGAAAAGGAGAGAAAAAAAAGAGAGAAAAAGAAAGAAAAAAGGAGAGAAAAAAGGAGAGAAAAAAAGAGAGAAAAAAAGAGAGAAAAAGGGAAAAAAGAGAAAAAAAGAGAGAAAAAAGAGAGAAAAAAGAGAGAAAAAAGAGAGAAAAAAGAGAGAAAAAAGAGAGAAAAAAGAGAGAAAAAAGAGAAAAAAAAGAGAAAAAAAAGAGAAAAAAAAGAGCATATTGATCTGTGAAAGGGTTCTTGCTGAAGTTTTGGAAAAGCAATCTTTCTTCTCTTCTGGAGGAAAAGGCAGTGCTCAGAGCATGTGGTAGAGGTGCCACACAAGGACAGGAGATGAGAGTGAGTGGGGGCATCTGGCAGCAGCGTGTGACATGAGCACACAAACCCAGGGGCTGCCAAGGCAGCAGCACCACCAGCAGTGAACCCCATTCCCACCCTTCCCCTACACCTTCCCAAAGCCCCTCAGTGCACGAGACCCTCTGCACAGGGAGGGCAAAATCCCAACCAGCCTTTGCTCATATTTCCTGAGGGCTGCTAAAACCATGTGCTAATCCTGTCAAAGCTCTCTCTCTGCACCCCCTGCCAGGGGTGCACACATAAACCTGCCTCATGTGAGCAGCCACCACAGCACAGAGGATCAGGCTATTTTAGCACAGCTCTGCTTTCAGGTTACCCTGCTGGGTCATGTTACACACCCAGTCACAACACACTGAAATACAATACCACACCAGAACAGATATGTGACAAATTCTCCTCCAGCCACACAAGTGCCTTATCCCTGTCCTGATCCAAAGCACAGCACTGCAGAGCTCCTGCCAATCAGCCACACAGGCATAACGTGAGTTCGAGGGGAGGATGGCACTTCAGAAACTGGGAAGAGAGGAGAGAGAAAAAATATATCCTCTTGTTTATCCATATTTCACATGGGTGTTTTGTTCCGTTACGAGGAACTCCCTGTTTCCTTCATAAAAGTACACCAAGCATCAAGCACCTGTCAAGGAGGGTGGCTACAGTGCTGCAGGAAGAAGAAAGGAGAGGAGCAGCACCTCCTACCCCACACTTCACAGATAATTCTACATTAGAAGCTTTAACGAATCTGCTTTGCAGCACCTACTGCTTTAAAATGGAATAAAGGGAAGTGGTGCAAGAGGTAGGGAGGATAACATTATATTCCAATGACAGGGACAGAGGCAGTAGATGAAAAGGTTTCATCATTGGGAGTCAAAGGATTTCTTCTGAAATCCTGGTTCCACACATGAGGTCACTGGAAATCCTCAGCTTACTATTGACTGCTGTGTAGGCACAGGGCAGGCAAACCTTGTGCCTCAGTTTCCAAATCTGCAAAGGTAGGAATATGAGCACTTCCCCTGCTTCAGCAGGGCTTGTTGAGGCTTGGAGGTTTGCAGTGTGCTGCAAGATCAAAGGATCAGAATAGCATTACACATTCAGTACAGGTCCATGCACTATTTGAAGGTCTGGAGGCAAGGCAGGTTGCTTAGCTTGCAAAGGAAAGCAGGAAACCAGAGATTTCACAAGCCCTTTTATTGTAATTACTGGGGATGGAGTTGGTCCTCTGAGAGATGGGCATGCCAGGCTGGCATCTCCCAAACAGCGCTTACCTCAGAGGTACCACAGCTTCAGGATTTGCCCTAATAGTACCCTAGAAGTGAAGACACTGAGATGAGTCTTCTCTTTGTGAAAACATGCGTTTTCCTTAAGCTTGAGAGTCCCTTTCAACAACTGCCTCTTGTAAACTTCTCAATATTGCCCTTCCATTTGTTGGGAAACACAATATAAATCCTGGCATTCACAACACTGTCACAGGTTGTGGTACCCTGAAAGGTCTCATATTTCTGCAGAAGCAATAACTCTTTTGCTTGTCACTGTAAGCTTACAGCAGACACAAACACAGAAGAAAATAAATGTATTCCAGGAAAGCACAGGGATGAATTCACAATTACAACTGGGAATCGGTGCTTTTGTAAACACACACAGACAAAAATTTATGACACAGATCTCTTTTTCCAGCTACCATGAAAGGTCATTACAGTCAGACAACTTGACTGGGGACCTGTGGTAGCACATGGACTCTGTTATTCTCCCTTTCGTGCCTTCACAAACTCGTGCTGCTGTACATCCACAGCAGGTGGGCTCAGTCCTCTCTGGGGCTCCTTGAGGCCACAGATCCCCAAGCTCTGGCCTTCAACAAAATAAGGGATTTGCTGTTCACAATAATTTCAGGACTTCCACAGTTCCTAACTCATCTAACACACGTGCTTATAGTGCACACACCTAAAACCAGTCTCCTGCGTGTTGTTAATTCTTCCTACCCACCACACACGGCAGACAATGAATACAAGAGTCAGGACTGACATTCCCACAGACACACAAACACACACACACGTCCATTTGAGGCGCTCCACCTGCCACGCCTCTCCTTTTTTTTAATCAAAGTATCTAAAAATATTTAGAAATGAAGTGTTTGCCAGAGATTAAATGTTGATCCGGTGCTCAACAAAACCAGTGGAAGTCTTTCCACTGCCTTCAGTCAGCATCACAGGATAGGGCAGCAAGAGCCCCACGCAGCTCTGAACGCACACAGGTCACACAGGATCCAGTCAGAGCTCTTGGCACTTGGCAGGCCACCTCATCCTGCCAATGTAAGCAACTGGACAAAATGGAAGCAGAAATTAGTAGAGGTATTTTTTTACAATTTACCCAGGCCCCTGATCTAGGGATGAGACACACAGAGAAAAATTGTAAAAGACACAGAAAATGCAGTGAAATAAAACTGTAAAACTGCCAGGGAAGGTTGGGTTTGGTGCTTCAGAAGGTATGATTGGAGTGTGGAAACCTGTGGAACCTGGGATGGTGGAAATGACTAGAACTTTTACATGAGTATTGCAAGAATACAAAGCCTTCCATGAAAAAACAAAAAGCCTTAGAAAAGGAGTAAAATGAAAGCCCATGCTAATGCTGGCATTACCTGAGAACCTCATTACAGAAACAAAGCTTGGGCGCAGACAACACCAATCCTGGGCTTTACTCAACAGCAAGGACAGACAAGATTTTATAAAAAAAATTTTTCAGCTGGTGCAGACAGCAAATAAGCTTTTTGGGAATGATGCCAAATGCAAGAGGAATGACAATGAAAGCACATCTGAAAAAACCAGCAAAGAAGTTCACATGGATACTGCCTACAAGTTTGACAACAGGATTGAAAAACAGCACCTTCCAACCCACACACACACAAAAAAACCACAGGTAGCTCTACATCCCACAACCTGAGCTGGTCATCTCCTGGCTGGAATGATGCTGGAAGGCTCCACCAACAAGGGACTCAAAATGAAACAAGCCTCATGGTGTCTTAATCTGCTACCTCAGTCAAGTAGAGAGAGGCATTAAAAAGCTCAGGGCCTACAAACTGAATCAAGAAGTATTGAGACATGAAATAACACAGAAACTCCTCACACTCATTAACGACTGTATATGCAAGCTGTGGGACATGGGTGCTGGGGCCTCACCTGAAGTCTTCCCAGCTGAAGTACTCCAAGGGTCTTATGCATATCTGGAAAATTAGAAATTAATTTCCTTCTAACTCTATGAGGTCCTTTTTGCTAAAAGAAGCTTAAATTGAGACTGGATGGTGTTCTCAGAGGCACGTTCTGGTTCAGCCACATCTTAATGGCTGTAATGCAGAAAACACTGAAATGCCACAGGCTGTAACATGCAGGTGTTCAGGCAAAGGAATCACAGGGATCCCTACAGGCCTTGAAATCAGTGAACTGCGCAGAGAGCAATTAAACGCTCTCACAACTGGAGATGACTTTGGCTTCCTTTGCTGAAAGCCTCAGTGTGCAGCTGGTCACCTCTTCCTCAGAAATTTTGCTTGGCAACCCTGTGCATGAAGACAGAACAGAATCTGATGTATATGTGCATACACACACACACACATATATATATACATATACAGACACATATGGCCCATTTGTGTGACTCCATGGAGCAAACCAGAAAAGGGATCAGACTGATAAAGGAAGAAAACTTCTCCTAGAGTATTTGCAGCTGGGCACTGTGGCTCAGTGACCGACCAACACCACATGTGCTGGTGATGCTTGAGGCAGAGGTTCAGCTTCCCAACCAAAACACAGCTAAAGAGAAACCACAGCCCAAACAAATTGAGGTGCAGAACTCTGTGAGTTCTCAGGCTTGGGGAGTTCTCTGAAACCCTTCTGCAGGCTGCTACTGGTAAATAATTCTACCAACTGACTTGGTTGAGGCATCAGCTCAAACCAGAACATGTCCGCACTCCCAGTGACCAAAGAAGTGAAGCTTTGCTCAATAACCTCTACAGAACTATCCTCCTACTTTGGCAAGACAACTTTATTCCCAAAAGTACTCAGAAACATGTTTAAATTACACTGTGTTTACATGCCACCCTATATAATGAAGGTATAAGTATGGACTTAAGAACCTCCCTATTGCTGAGTGTTTGAAGGTATACTGGGCAGCTAAGGAGAAGAGAAATATTCTTTCCCTCCTGCCAGGTCTTTTAAGAAACACCAAAAAACCCTCAGACATCATTAAATAGTAATATCATGCTGTGAACATAAACTAAAAAAAATGCACTAATTGGAGACTATGGAGATTTACAAAAGTATATACTGAAATGAGGGACAAAAAGGACACTGAATAGTCTAACGAGTACAAAAAAATGTAATACTGCATCTGTACAGCATCTCCCAATCTAACATTCAGTGGGAAACTGGTATCCTCACCTCCCAGAGAGAAACTGAGGCAAAGAATGGTTATATGACTTGCAAAATGCTGTATCAGATCTGGGAAGGTGCCCAGCGAGGTGACTCAGTGATCTCTGCTCCCACACACCAGCCAGAGGAATTGTTTCCAAGCCAACACCCAGGTCACTAAACCTGATAAGGAGCCAGGGCCAGGGACACTGCTGCTTGTCACAATCATGTGTCCAAGTCTTGCAGACACCTGATGTAGTACAGAGGGTTACTATTTCTGATAAAAAGTTTAGAGCATAGCACAGCAAGCCCACACATCTTACAGATCCCAAAGTCTCATCTGGAATGAATCAGTATCAATTCAGACTTTATTTAAACATATTGTTTAAGTACAGTTTATCCCTCCTGATGCTGGGTTGAGAAGTTCAGTCTTTCAAGTATACTCTCTTACACTGAAATTTTCTTCTCTTTAGGAACAACTTGAAAACACACGAATGCATAATTACAGTGGTCAGATATCTTCATTCTATTATCATTAATCTGTGTTGCTTTTCACAAGACATCAGACTGACGTGTCTGAGGGACTGTACCCACCACACCACAACAGCAGTGTTTGGGAATAGTGACAGCAGGGTCCAGATTGTGCCACATGCATGATATACACAGCCTCAGTACATGGAGAGAAAGTTCTCAAACTTTCTGAGCCAACAGAACTCAGAGCAAAATTTATAGATCAGCTATATATTTTAATTTTTATAGTATTATGTTCCTCCATAACAAACAGAAATTTCCTAGAAATTCACAATTCAGCTTCCTATAAATTTCTCCTCTGGACTATGTTATTTGCTGCCGTGACATCAGCACTCCTTGTCCTGCAGCTCCCTTGAGTGACAGCATAAAAATACTGGTTACACTCATGGCGCAAGATGCTCCGCCTGAGATAGAAACCCTTTCATCAAACACCCTTAGAGCTTATCCAGAGAAGGCATCATGAATTAAGGAGCTGCTCCTTCAGCTCTGGTCAGCACATCAAGCAGTGCAGTTTGTCCCCACTCAGCAAAGCAAACACAAATCCTGAATGGCAGTAAGAGTAACACGCCCATGCCTCAAATGAACCGTGTGCTTAAGTGTTTTCCTGATTGAGCCTGGACTGCAGTCTGAGGACCAACAGAGCACCTTCTGCCAGAAGGTGTAGAAGAGTACCTGGCTCAGAAGAGCAAGTGCCTCTACTGATTTCCACAGCACTTTTCCTCTTGGATAAGTGTTGGCAAAATCCAGCTCAAGAGTACCACCTAGCCTTCCTCCAACATTTTACAGACACTAACCAGTGAGCTCAACATCACCAAATTAGGTAGTTATCAACTCTTGCACCTGTCCTACAACAGATTTAAAAGATGGACTGAAGACCAGGGTAGATCAAACTCTACCATGGCATGAAAGAGTGCAATACAGACTTTTCTGCTGTGTCCTACACAGCCTTTGCTCAGAAGGCAAACTCCCCTCTGCCCTCCTCCTGTGCTCTCTGCCACATTCATTCCCTCTGAACAGCCAGTGCCAGAGCTGAGCCAAAGGGACTGACTGACTCAGCAAGGGATGCCCAAGCCTTTGCTCAGTGTGGGAAGCACCAGTGTCAGTCCCACAGCACTGCCTCGGGAAGGGGACAGCGTCCCACAGCCCTTTTTCCCATAATGATGGACTGGATAATGTTTGTGTGTTCAGTAATAACCACAGTATAGTGTCACAGCCCACCCGCAGTATTTTATAACCCCTAAAGCTGCTGATTCACAGACTCCAAGTGATACCCAGCCTCTCCAAAGGCCCACTGTGCCACCAGTGAAGCAGAACAACACATAACATCCAACAGCAGTATCTTCTTAGAGCTTAGCCTAGGAAATAGAGGATATGAGCCCACTCCAGGAAATACAGGGCATAAATTACACTGCTGGGTACCTAGAGCCCAAAGCACAGTTCTCCCACATCATCTGGTAAATGGGAAAGACAATGTAAAAGCACCTCTGTAGTGTCCTAATTGCTGCACTGTGCTGGCCAGAGGCGACTCAAACTGAGCCTGGAAGCAGCTCCACTGCCTGTGTGACAGCCTGGTCACAAAGCAAGGACAGAGGGACTCCTGCCCATGAGCTGGGAGGCCTCAGCAGTGCCGGTTTGTGCCCCCAGCACTTGGTGGCTGTAACCTCTGATTGCTCAGGAAACCCTCCTTCAATGACAGTGTAAACACCCAGAGTTATCCAACCTGGAATTGTGCCAGACCTCTGGCATGAAATTCCTTTTACTTAGAGAAAAAAAAAATCCAGATGATCTGAGTGAACAAGAAGAGACATGTTGCAAGGGCAATGCAGGAGATTTGGGATTTGTTCTTAGCTCCACCCATCCCTGGTGATCATAATCCTTTGTTTGCCTTTTTTTTTCTATTTACATACTAAGTTCTTCAAGACAGAGACAGTCTCTTGGTATTTGTTTATACAGAGTTTATATATCAGTCCCAGAGATTACTGCAAGGAGAATAATCTTTAATGACCACAAATCACAGCGACCCCTGTTTCAGAAATCCTCTAATGTGTGTCAAATAGATGTTCAAAAAGAGGCTCCAAACTAATTACAAGATCTAAGATACCACAACAGCTCACCACGCCAGT
The DNA here is from genome assembly GCA_034509425.1 of Eopsaltria australis. Lineage (NCBI taxonomy): Eukaryota > Metazoa > Chordata > Aves > Passeriformes > Petroicidae > Eopsaltria > Eopsaltria australis. Next base: position 194,065 of record JAVTVJ010000778.1, on the reverse strand, counting down.
TGCTGTCCAGTAAATCCAGCTAGGAATCAAATCCCTGTGTTCTTGGCTGTAACTTATTTTCTTGAGCAGACTGGCAACTGAGTCTTAGTGTGACGAGGAGCACTGTGCCTTTCCTGCCACAGGCTCACACTTGACAGAGAATTAAGAGAAGTCATTTCTCTTTTTGCTACATTAAAACCAAACCAACAAAAAACAAACAAATAAACAAAAAATCCCAAGCAAGATTAAACAAAAAAGACTCTACAACTACAGAGAGAGAAACTCAACACTTCATAGAACATAGACAGACAGAACTCTCTTGTAACTGGGAGCTTTAAAATAAAAGTAGGAAATCCAAGAATGTTCTCCAGAAGTGGCATCATGAACACTGCAAGCTTTCTTTAAAGGAAGTTTGGTTCCTTGCAGTCACTACCTGTCTTCTCTTTAATACCTGTCCCTTCCTGGGGAAGCAGAGTGCAATGCAAACAGAGCTGTGCAGAGATGAGAGCAGATGAGATACAGGTTTGCTGGGTGCAGGCTGCAGATTTTGTTTAGAAAAACGACTCTGGTTTACTTCACGTGTCCATCCCTACTGCCGTTCTTCCAGTTGAGATAATCAACATGCTTGAGGAAAAATTGATTGCTCCCTAATATTCATTCAGTCCTGTATAATGAAGCTCGTTTTAGTCCTGAAGTCAGTCCCGTTCAAGTAAAGTGCTTGTTTGCATTTAAGATCTTACGGGATGTTAAGATGAATCAAGGTGCTTGGGGCTGTCAAGTTGAAAGCTTAATATCTTCAAATTGCTGTCCAGGTTACTTTGAAATATTTATGTAATGTACCTTTCTTTCCTGGCAAATTACCATTAATGGGAAAGGAGCTTAGAATTACCTACCAGAAGCACCGAAGTCCCTTTAATGGTAACAATTATTCATTCTAACTTTTTTTATATACAATTTTTCCTGTAGTATCTTCAAAATACCTGCAATTCCAGCAAATGTTTTACGTTCATCTAAACTCTGATTCTATCTTACTCATTTTTCTCAAAGCTGCTGCCTTGAGGAACCAGGCAAAGTAATAGATAAACACTCATGTCACTCTTCTGACTGTGCATTTGATGCAAAAAATCCTCTTGCTAATATTGGCTGTTTTTAAAAAAGGCTGAATCTGCTTCAGTTGGGAAGAAGACTATTATGGTATCAATCCAAGACCTACTGAAGCCAGAAGAAAAGATTCAAAAAACTGCTCTTCAAAGGGGTTAATAAGTCAACAGTGGATGTTTTCATTTGGAGTTATTCAATTCTAGACAATTATCATAGTCATAAAAGTCAACAGGCTTTCTCTTAGCTACTGTTGAAGGTTGGATCTAGTTCTTTTCCTCAGGAATTTTTCTCCCATGGGTTGCTAGGACACAAATGACTGGGTACTTAAGAGAAACAAAGCACAAGGCTGTAGCCTTTCTCCGTGGCAGGGTGGGGCAAAATTGCCCCTCACGGAAGCAGAGCCTGGTAACGCGAGATTTGGAGAGACTGAAAAGCAAGGGCAGAGGGAGGTCACGCCCTCTTGCTCGGGCCCTCGGAGCTGGACGGTCAGAGCTGCTGTCTGCTGAACCCACGGCCCCTGAGAAGCCAGCGCGGAGCTGCCGGTCTGTCTGCTGTGAGTCTCTGCCCTCTGCCCCATCCGGAGCCGACCTGCCTGCCACCAGCCCGCTTTTCTCCGCTACATTGTAGCGGGTTTTTTTCCCTGCACGTGGAGACCCCTTACCGTCCCAGCTCCCTGTGTCCCGGGATCCTGCTGTAGCACCAACACCAGCTGCCCCTCCCGAGGGTCTGTGGAGCAAGGGCTCTCCTCCATCCCTCCGTGCTTCGGGCAGTCGCCATTGCCGTGTGCTACCTGAGCTCACGCCGGAGCGCCCCTGCAGGCACCAGGGAATCACCACACCCAGAGCGCCCCCGCAGCCACCGGGGAATCACCGCACCCAGAGCGCCCCTGCAGGCTGTGGCTGGAACTGCACCAAAGGGAAAAGGTGCCTGAAGCCGAGCAGGCTGCCACTGGGTTTCTGGTTCTGTTTGTTGGTCAACGTTATAGTTGTTGTTATTTGTTATCCTTGTTTTAGATAGTAGTAAAGAACTGTTATTCCTATTTCCATATCTTTGCCTGAGAGCCTCTTGAATTCAAATTTATAATAATTTGGAGGGAGAGGGGTTACAGTTTCCCATTCCAAGGGAGGCTCCTGCCTTCCTTAACAGACACCCGTCCTTCAAACCATGACACTAAAAAAAAAAAAAAACTGTGTCTCAAAGCAGCACATGATTTTTCCAATAGCTATTAGATATATATTATATTGTCATGGGCATTTCAAGGAGAGGATGTCCCCTCACAGGGTAGCTTGCATTGGCGCTGTGACCCTTTCTGGCACCATCATATCAAGTGGTACATGTTGGCCACCTGAATGATCTGCAGCCTTTTTAAGGATTAAAGAGTAGCAGCCAGCAGCCATGTGCCAGGAATCTGTAGTAGTTATCCATTTCTCTGCATTTCAAAACTCTCATAGTCACATTCTTTGCCATTGAATTACTCGTCTTTGTCACATGGCTGATGTTGAGCTTACAGGACAGAAATGCACTGAATCCTTCATCATTTTGATTAAATATAGATGCTGCTATTTACAGCCTTGCAGACCCCAGGTCTTGTCAGCTTTTAATGCTTTCCAATGCTTCTGATAGCAGAAAAGAGCCACTTTGTCTGTCCCTCAATAATAGGAAAAGACAATTTAACTCTTTCTTTCTCTGCAGGAAGCACGTTCCTGACTCTAGGATGACCTTTCCTCTGCTTGTGACTACTGAAGCTAGGAAAACTTTTAGGCTCTCAGCAATACCAGCCTTGCCTGTCACTAATCTTCCACTCTCTGAAGCCTTGCTTTTCCCCACCTCCTTTTTGTTATCTCCCACACACATTAACAGGTAATGCCCCTGCTACTTTTGCTTTATTCCCTCCACTAATCTCTTTTTGCTGCTCTGAACTTAGAGCTGTCCCATACAATGCTGTCAGGATTTCCCAAGCAGGAAAAGGTGTGCACTCTTTTTAGGGGCACCTGGCAGGGTAAATACCTCCTGTAAGAGTCTGGACAGAAATCCCTATCTGCCTCACAACCATCTACAGAAGCAGAGGCTGAAAACCCAGAGACCCTAAGAGGGGAAAAGGACTTTTGCACAATGAAGTCCGGCCAGATCCTGGTGGGGTGCCTGCCAGGTGCCCAGGTGTACTGCAGAGCTGTGCTGCAGAGCTGTGCTGCAGAGGCGTGTTGACACATGCCCGTGGAACCGTGCCGCTCGGCTAACGGGGCGGAAAGGACTGCACACGGACTATATGTCTTGTACACTTGCACCTGTACCCTAAAACAATGGGCCCTACTCCCCCACCTGCTGGCCATTTGCCCCTCGCCTCTGGAGGGATTGCCTCATCTCTTGGTTACCTGCCCCTTGCTTTCGAAAAGACTATAAAGAGACTCTCAAAAGGTACCCCTACGAGATCTCCCTACGGACGAGATGGAATCCATCGGATCCGGACAACGAGGACTTCGTTGTGCCGTGGTAGCTATAACCCCCCTTTCTTTTCTCTCTCTCTCTTCTACATCTCTCTCTCTCTCCTATCGCATAACCGTGTTGTTGGCACTCAATAAAGTGCTTTTTATTTTTGATTAAAGCAAAAATACTTGTCCCTGTTTTCTTTTGCACTCTGAGATTCAAAGTAACGAACCATCACGACCCCTGCTCCTCTGTTAGCGGATCGTGACATCAATTGGCATCACGGACAGGATTCTGAGGCAGAAGGGACTGCAAGGTTTTGTGTAGTCTGTAACAGGGGAAGGACGTTTTGCTCCAGCCGCACCTAGCCCGACACTCTAAAAGGGTGAGCGGTGTCTAGAAAGCAAGGGGGGGCATCTCGAATTTCCCGCAAACTGCACATGCCTAGGTGAAAAGCACCCCTATACTCTGTTGAGGGTTCTGTCTTCAGAATTTCACAAAAGAATCTCTTAGTGCAAAAAGGGGGAATGTTGTGTTTCTTTTTAAAAGGTGGGTGTGTAAGGAGTCAGTGTACTGGGTGTTAGGAGAGGCAACGGATAGTAACTAAACAGAGCCTCCAAGTAGACTTAGTCTCTTCGCCACTTTAGGGAAGAGAAGGGGAACACAGCCCAGTTCTCTGGATTGTGGATGCAACTAAGTTTTACCTCCCTAAAGCGGTTTTCACTATCCCTTCGAAAATATGACCTCAAACACTAAAACAAAACATACAGCTGCATTTTACGCTTTGTTGGCAAAACACAATGCCAGACTCTCTCCAGGAGGGGAAGAGTGGGCACAAAACAACTGGTTCAATTTAGAAAATGTGATTAATAGAATTCACTCTTTACAGCATGGGTCAAAATTCAAACTTGGCTGAGATAAAGCTGTAATTTGCTCTGTCCTAGGAGCATGCCTTACATCGGCTATAGATCACCGCTTTAAGCGGTGCAGTGAACAAGAAGCAATAATAGACTCTCTCCAAAACTTAGTGGAAGTTTTGCAAAAACAGTTAGAGGAAGAAAGGAGTTACATTCTCTTGTTAAAAGATCTCTTGAGAGAAAAATGTCTTAAAAATTCAAGGAACACTGATCCACCACAAGACACAAAGGAAAAGGAATCACTTTACCCCCACAAAGAATTAAAACAAGTAAAAAATTGTGGGGAAAACTGCTGTCCTCCTATGACACTTTTAATTAAAACAGAATATGTCTCCCAAGTGTCACTCACCGGAGGAGACCAAATTCATTTAACTGAACAGGAGGCCAGTGGATACTGGGGACATGGTGTTTTCTTAACAACAGGAGACAGACATAACACCTCGTTCCCAACTCAACATGCAGCTTTCCGGGCTGGGGGACTCAATCCTCTAGAAAGGGGAGACCCTTTAGCTATTGTTAGTACCCCTGATCAGCTTCTAGAAAGTGTCCACAAAGCCGCTTGTCTGCAAACGATACATGAAAAGAAGTTGATTCCTGGATATGAATCCCCTATGCAACTGCCTGTGAAACCTGAAATGATGACCCCTTTAATTCGGAGTCCCCCAGAATCACTCAAACCCACAGCGATTGTCTTACAGAAAACCATAGCAGTTTTGGGTCCCATAGAGAAGCTGGAAAGATTCCTTGGAAACCCGACAGATCAAACTGGATCTACTGATCCCGGGAATGCCCCAAATTCTACACCCTCTCAAACGTTGGGTTCACACTTGAATTCACCTGCCAGTGGTCGCAAAGTTTATACATGTAGTGAGGTTGCAGAAGATCTGATTAATTACAATAGAAAATGTGGACCTGTAAAAACCCCACAAGAGAAATCAGAGAAAACACTGGCTAGCAGGGACATTTGGGTCCCTCATAGTGAAAACCCAGAAAATAGTGGACCCCCCTTGCTTTCTCAAAGTTTGGGCAGTGAGCCTAAGCAACCTCTCCCTCAGAGCCTGGGAAGTGAGCCAAAGCAACCTTTCCTTCAAAGTCCAGGCAAAGAGCCAAAACAACTTTGTCCTCCGAACCAGGTAAACTGGTTTTTGGGAATTTGGTGGAAGGATATCCCACCTGAAAGCTTAACCTTTTTAGATCAGATTAAAATGCCTGAATCTAGGAAAGATCTCCAACATGCTTTGGGGTTATTGGTGTTCTGGAGAAAACACATCCCTGATTTTTCCATAATTGCCAGACCTCTTTTTAACTTGCTGAGAAAAGGGGTGAAATGGGAATGGGATACTTCTCAAGAAGAAGCCTTACAATTACTGGTTTTTGAAGCAACAGCTCACCAAGCCCTAGGCCCTATTCACCCTACAGATCCTTTCCAAGTGGAATGGGGGTTTGCTTCCTCAGGGCTGTCAGTACACATCTGGCAGCGAGGCCCAGAGGGTCCAACAAGGCCTGTTGGTTTTCACTCCCGTGGCTTCAGAGATGCTGAAAAAAGACACACTATCTGGGAAAAGGGGCTGTTTGTGGTTAGCTTAGCTCTGATAGAAGTGGAGAAAATTACACGACAACAACCAATTGTTTTGAGTTGCCTTTTCAAAGTTATTAAGGCAGCTTCTACCGGGATCCCCCAACCTGACGGGGTGGCCCAGAGAGCCTCAGTTAGAAAGTGGAATACTCAGATTGAACACTATTGTAACAGTTTCTCAATAACTGAAGGAGCTGTAAAAAACCTGGCAATACAAGAAGGCTTCAGTAGCAGCCAAGACAAACCTGCCTCAGTTATTAAGGTAGCCCTCCACACTTCCTCCGGTGAAACAGAGGGGGAAGGCAGCGCCCAAGTTGGCGAGCTGATAGCTGTTTGGAGTGTTCTCCAACGTGAAGTACAGAATATCTTTCTTGTTTGTATTTATACTTGTTTCTATGCTGTGTTTCAGGAATGGACTGAGTGGCTTTCTTTTTGGCAGCAAAAAGCATGGACAGCCTCTGATGCCCTAGGAAAGGAGCATCGGACAAATACACGCTGGATAATTCCATCATTTTAACCTTTTCTGCCCCTTGGTGGCAGGCTCTGTTGTGTTTACTTTTCACAGGGGAACTCCGAGGGACATGAAGAATTTATAGATTTAAAATAAACGCCATAGAAAAGCCCATACTGAGTGCAGTAGCTACATACCATGGTATAAGCGCCCCCCTTGTGCTGGATGACAAGAATAATGCTTTTTCCCTCCCTTTATGGTAACACGAGGTGATGATGTTATAATACAATGTAAATTAATTGCTGAACTTTTTGCTAAACTTAGCTGTTGTACAATTTTCCCATAAAATCATGTGTGGTAAAAACAATACAACATACTGGGGGGGACTTGAAGTTGATGTTGTAATACCTATCACCCAACCATTGGTTATGCTAAGCCTGAAAATTTTTGAAATTGGACCAAATATAATTAGGACCAGGTATGGTCTCTTAAGTTAAATTGCTAATGCACAGAAATTCAGCCAGCTTGTTCATCTTTTAACACAAAGAGACATAACCGGTGCCATGGGAACAGGATTGGGAATCTTGAATAGCATTGATTCAGAAGTACTAATGAATAAATTGGCTGTCACAATTAGAGATTTAACCAAATTACAACGACCACTGCAGTTGTCATTAACCCACCAGTGGTTGTTATCAAACATATTAACTCAGTGAATGTTAACCATACGTAATGCTTCAGTGCATTCAATATTCCCTATCATTGCATTGGGGCTGAACCGGAATGGAACTATTCTTTATCCTTTTGAGCATAAGCAATGGGCCTGTAAAGTTGGTATGAAATGGCAAACTGTTGATTTAGAAACTTGTATTGTCCGGGAACAACTAGGGTTCATCTGTGAAAGTAATGCAATCAGAGCTCAGGACATTTGCTTAGACACAGAACAGAATATCTGTCATTTTGAAATTCATCCTAAAGAGAATCCTGAAACAGTGCTTGTGTATATGGGCAATGGATGTGCATGCTTGAGAACTGCTTATGACTGAGTAGTTGTAGAAAATTTAGTAATGGATACTAAAAAGCATTCAAATTTTTGTGTTTGCAATTTTATTAAGATCATAGGATGTGATTTTTCTTATTTAGCTCCAGTTACTTCTTATCACCTTTTGCAATCCAATTACTCGCTGATACACCAAGTTGTACCTACCCCCATTGGGATGAACCTTACCTTGGTAAAGGAATTGTTGCTTCATCAGGATTTAATCGGAATTTTGGAGAAGATAAAGAAGAACAGACAGAAAACCTTGGTAACTGTTCATCACAATGTAAACGAAATACATCGTGTTCTGGAAAGGGTAAGAAAGGATGCTGACCACAGTTGGTGGGATACCCTTTTTGGGTGGTCACCTACTGCCACAGGGGTCCTGAACAAATTGTGTCATCCCATCATTGTTCTCTTGATTTTAGTTTTAATTGGTTTTGTCTTATCGGCAATTTTGTATATCATGAATTGGAGAATGATGAAACGAATAACACATTTGACATCTATAATGAATATGCACAATCTGGTTGATGTTTCATCCTCTGTGGACACCCCTGACATTATTGATGCAAGGCGAGCTAAGGTATAATAAGAAATTAGATAAATACTTTACTGCTTATTGTAATTTAATCAATTATCAATGAAATTTTAAGGTATTTTTTATTATTTTTTGTGATTCAATCAATTAATGTAATTTTAAGGTATAACAATGCATCAATGTAATCCCAAAGTATAATGATTCAATTGATTATTAATATAATTTTGAGCTATAATAAGAAATTAAACTGCTTTTATCCAAATAATTATTAATGTAATCTTACTGTAATAAGGCAATTGTTGCCCTGTTGAGATTTAAACAAAATTTTAAGTGATTGAAATTACTTATCCTTTTGTTCTTTTCTTTTTCTTTCCCCTTCTCTCTTTCTCTTTTGTCTCTGTTTTCCGGGGTATGCTACCGGCACGAACGAGTCCTGAAGACATCGTGACAACGCTACCAAGTCCTGAAGACATCAAGACAACGTTACAGGTTCCTGACGACGATCGTGAGCCACGGGGTGGTGTAAGAGTCTGGACAGAAATCCCTATCTGCCTCACAACCATCTACAGAAGCAGAGGCTGAAAACCCAGAGACCCTAAGAGGGGAAAAGGACTTTTGCACAATGAAGTCCGGCCAGATCCTGGTGGGGTGCCTGCCAGGTGCCCAGGTGTACTGCAGAGCTGTGCTGCAGAGGCGTTGTTGTAGCAATGGGGCCTGTGGAACCTGTGCTGCTTCGGGGCTTAATGGGGGCGGTAAATAGGTACGCTGGCAGCAAGGACTATATGTCTTGTACACTTGCACCTGTACCCTAAAACAATGGGTCCTACTCCCCCACCTCCTGGCCATTTGCCCCTCGCCTCTGGAGGGATTGCCTCATCTCTTGGTTACCTGCCCCTCGCTTTCAAAAAGACTATAAAGAGACTCTCAAAAGGTACCCCTACGAGATCTCCCTACGGACAAGACGGAATCCATCGGGTCCGGACAACGAGGACTTCGTCGTGCCATGGTAGCTATAACCCCCCTTTCTTTTCTCTCTCTCTCTTCTACATCTCTCTCTCTCTCCTATCGCATAACCGTGTTGTTGGCACTCAATAAAGTGCTTTTTATTTTTGATTAAAGCAAAAATACTTGTCCCTGTTTTCTTTTGCACTCTGAGATTCAAAGTAACGAACCATCACGACCCCTGCTCCTCTGTTAGCGGATCGTGACACCTCCTCACTGCCATGAAAATCTTGCTGGTGTAAGGACCTACTCAGAAGGGTCTTTTTCTTTTGTTTTCCTGGAGCAGAAGTAAATAGGTATCTGGTGTTCAGAATGAATCTCAAGATTATCTTTCTTTCAGTTACGAAAAAGCAGGTCCCCACCAAGGGGTCTTAAAGCTGAGCCTGCATCACAGTTGTTAGCAATCTTTTATTGATGGCATTTTACAGCACTCTGCAGTGCAAGCTGGCTGCTCTCAGACACTTGGAATTTCAACAAATTTTAATTTTCAAATTTTGACGTTTCTCTGTGTTATCTGTCTGCCTCAGGCCAATGTCTTAAATCTAAGCAATTCAGTCCCTGAGACTGGGGAAATTGTGCTTTTTAACTTAGGGTGACAAAATTTTGGTGCCCTTTAGAAAACAGCACTTGGAGCAGGAGCTTGAAATCTGGCACAGAGGTGGCCTTTTCTGTTAATTTTGCTCTATGCCATCATTGTCACCAACTACTGTCATCTGGCCAAAGTATTAGTCTTTGAAAAGGATTGGTTTGCACAGGTTTATTCTGTGTCCCTTAGATGATAGCAATTACATTCTTTATGGAGTCGATGCTCCCTAGGAGTGTTTACCCTGATGGCTCAGCACAATTTCCCTCCACAAGTTCAGTTCTTGGCTTGCTATGAACAACATATGGCCCAGACTCTCATGAAAGCCAGCAGGACCCTTTATCCTTGCTTCCTGAACGCCGACTGCCTCAACCACAGGATCAGGTTGGTGGAGCAATCTCCTCAAGCCTAACAGTGAAACAAATAAATTCCTATGACCACTGACAAATAAGTAGGGTGCTACAAGGCAAACACAGCCTTCTAATCTTTACCTTGTAAAAATCTGCTGTTCAGTTCTCTGTAACTGGGGGCTAGGAATGTCTCCAGGAAGGTTGGCAAGCCTGGCTGTGGGAGTCTGGTTCAGTACCCATTGTTCAGTTCCAGGAAAATGTCCATCTACTTTGGCAGAACCAGAGATTGGTGTGTGCTGGAAAAAAACACCTCTAATGCACATACTCACTAAAGAAAACTGCAGCCAGAGACTTGTTGATGTTGCACAGGGAGTTACTCAAATGCAGACCAGCATTAGCATAGCATTCCAGGAGTTAATATCATTCCAGGCAATTTATTGCTCTCCATTATTAAAGCTGCTGTCCTTACAAAAACAACAGCATGTGGTAGCATCTCATGTTTTCTGTGGTTAGCTGAGCTACCTCAGACAAGCTGTTTTAATAAAGTCAAATTTATACTTATGTTACAATGAATGATAGTGCTGAAGGAGCTGTGAAAATTAACCTCCTCTTTTGGGAAGCCAAGTCTCCTCAGCTCTTGAAGGATCTGTTGCAGCACACAGCACTAGCCCAGGAAATGTTTTATCACACTGTCATAAAATAACTGGTTCTTAGTGTAAATGTTTACTTGGAACAAAATTAATCTTGTGCCTTCATTTTCCATGGGAACGATGTGATCAGGTAGAACAATCCCAGTTCTGCTTCTCCCAGTAGACCAATAGATCCTGCTTGGGCTCTTTGATTTTTGCTCTTCTGGCCCAACAGCCTTTGCATTCCTTCCTGCACCATGACCCAGCCTGAAAAGGGATCACCCTCTTTGCCCATATCAACCAGAGCTGTGCATCCCATCTTCCTCAAGGCAGAGAAAACTTAGGGTGCACATCCTGCTGAATAGAAGCTGTGATCAATAGGTCTTAGGTCCAGCTGTGGCTCTTGGCCTGAGAATTGCAGCTGTGGGATCACACCTTCAGTGCTGTTGGTAGCAGATACCGTCAACAATGCTGGCTGTTCCCACCTCTGAGAAGGATTATTTTGAAGTGACAGGGGCTTTTGAACTTCAAGTATGCCAAAATCTCTCCACAGAGCCTGCCTAATTCAGGCAATCCAGATGTGGCCACAAAACTATGGCTCTGCAATGCCTACTTGTATCAGGCATGGTCTGGATACTGTCCTCAATGTAACATACATATTTTAACAATACTTCTCTTCTTAGAAGGCTGTCTTCACCATCCAGCATGGGAAATAAGGGATGCAACATTATATATACTCATTCAGTCACAGAACACCTGCTCCTGAACCTCACCTAAAGAAAGAAGGGGGGAAAAATCTTCTTAAAAAAATTAAAAATCAGATGAGGATAGCTTAATTAAAGATAAACACAAATGAAATCACAACAATCAATGGTGGCTCAACTCTAATTGAATTTTATCATCAGCAGAGCTGCTTTTGTTTTTCCCTTCCTCCCAAAATGAGAAGCTCTGGAAAGGAAATGTTCCTGATCAAATTTCACATTCAGTTGAATTAGTCTGGAAATCTTTTTAATAAAATTTTAAAAAAGCAACCTTGACAGAAAACTTTAATTCTAGCCAAGGCCCTTAAACCAACCACCCTGTGCCAGACAGTTCAGTGACAGAACTGGAGGGTGTCAGCACTAATCATCTGCCCCTGTTTTCTGAGGGTAAATTCGGCATCTGTCTCCAAGTTGGAGAGAAGAGGCCCTGGAGTCCTCCAAGGAATTGGCTTGTAATTCTGATGTGATGGCATCAGCTAATTAGCAGCTCTAACAGACCTCACCTCCAGCCCCTCTCTGGATTTTTCTTCAATTATGGCTAAGAGTGCAGTCTGCAAAGAGGGGAGGTGAGGTGGGGGGAGTTGTCCATAGCTACTGAAGGTTACACAGCTGCATAGAATTAAAATGACTGCAGTATTTAATTACTCCTGTTTAATTCTGACAAACAGGAGCATTAACATCCTGAAAATAGGGACAAATTAACATGGAGTGCTGAGCAAGACAAGCCCCAAAGCCCCTTCTCTGGCCCTTTGCACAGAACTAAATTTTACCAATACCAATGTCAGAGACTCATCAGCCTTTGAACATGATTACTCCTTCATATATGGGTGTGACTATAAATATATAATTTCCTTGAGGTTCTGCTTTATTAAAATTCTCAACTATAGAGGTTTTCTTGCTGCACTCTTTTCTCGTACATATCATACTAAACAGCAAATGCTGTTTACCACAAGAAAAATAATAATTTACATGCCAAAGGCAGAAAACACTTTAATTGCTGCTCTCCTCAAAAGAGTTTCCTGTTATGCTCAGAAAGTTTGGCTGGCCTTTTTATCTCTTGGTGGCATTGGAAAATTCTCCCACTGAAGCCAGTGTAGTCCATTTTTCATTGAAATAACAGCATTTCCCAACTGCCATAAAATGATATTATTTTAGGAATACAATAAAATCGCATAGAATTTTACAAACATCATAAATGTGGCCATGGAAAGAGTGAAAAATGTTCAAAGTGTGGTTCCATCTCTCCCAAATAACTGTGACACCCCTGTCACAGTACAAAGCTTTGGAACAGTTATATCACCACACATAGCAATGTAAAGCACAGATGATGACACAAACAAATGCTCAGTGCTGACACTTAAAAGAGCAGCTGTAAAAAATAGCAGTCTATGACAGAAAGCTCAGCATCATCCAGTGACTTTATGCAAAATATTATTTACTGTACAAACATACTGGGCTGCAAAATATAGCTAATAAAATAAGTGATTTCCCTGCCTGCTGCTTCCAAAATCACTCAGTCTCCAGTAGCCACAGTTCCCTAGGGGTGATGGAAAGTATTTTCTAGCAGTTAACAAGAAACTCTTGATGAATTTTTTTCTGTTTTGCTGGCAGTGAAGAGCCACCCTTGACAATCTGATTTTAACTCACTCAACTCATTACAAGGTCCCATTGTAAAAAACAATTAAAAGCATACACTCAATTGCTAAATAAATCAAACAGATTGCACCTCCTAGAGACAGGACCTGTTCCTCCAGCTCCAGAGTAGCCAAATGGTGTGCCAACATTTTCATGCAGCACAGAGCACTGGCGTGGGTCGTGCTAAACGTCACCTCAGAGCAAAGTGATGTGACAGTCAGGGTGTGCTGAGTTTCAGCCAATGCCGAGCAATAACGTGGTGAGACACCAGCCAGGTTCAGCCTGCAAGCTACTTAGGGACACCAGCCCAGGAGCTGCAGCTCAGCAAAGTACCCTGCCCTTGGTGGGGAGGAGCAGATGGAGAATCCCCAGGGATCCCACAGGCATTCTGAATGCCTGTGTCACACATACATCCTTTCTTATTCACATCTCACCTGCACTTGGAATGAATAAAATCTCTCCCTGCACGGGCCATCAATTTTGAGATATATGTGCCGATAAAGATTGACTTGAAAAAGCTCTGGGAAGATCAGGCAGGCCTCACAATTTCTCTGTTGACAATGATGAGTTTTGCTACCCAAACACAAAACAAGAAGAAAACCTGGTGATGTCCAGACCATGTGACTTCTGAACAGAAATGAAGTCCTTTTCCTTGGCTGATTGCCAAATGATCTTTTTTCTTCTTAACAGGTTTGTATTTACTTTCATGGGACATCCTCACCCTGTTCAAGGAAGCCTTTCACCAGAGAGCCAAGCTCCAGAATAAGAGAGGGAGAGATGGACATGTTAGGAAGAGTTTCCCCTCAGCAGCTCTTTGCTACAGAAAGGCAGTCTGCATTCACCAATTACACAAATTTGGAAGCATTTTACACAATTTGGATTCTGAGTTCCCTCCACAGTGATCTCACTCTGGCACCACTATATGGGCACGGACCCCTGAAAATGGAGGACAGCTTAGGCAAGCACCTGGACTCCCCAGGGATGCATGGCATGTCAGACATGGACTGCCACCTACTGCCCCAACTCAGCTTTTCTCCACAGAGAGCTGCCTCACCTAGGAAAATAATCAAAGAATCACAGCATCACAGAATGGTTTGAGTTGGAATGAACCTTAAAGATCGTCCAGTTCCAATTCCCCTGCCATGTGCAGGGGCACCTTCCACTAGACCAGATTCCTCAGAGCCCCATCCAGCCTGGCCTTAAACACTTCCAGGAATGGAGCATCCACAACTTCTCTGGGCAAGAGTCAAAATACCTGAAACACACTGAGGTGCTTCTTGGTTTCCTACAAAGGGTCACAGAATTTCCCTGGTGTAAATTAATTCTGACATTTCAGGCAGAGTCTCCTGGGAGCACAGAGAAGTTACCATAGAAAGAGGGGACAACAAAGCTTGAGAAATACAAGCAAAACCAAAGCAATATCCTTTCCGGATAGTCCTTCTCAGACAAACTCCATTTTGTCCACTTGGGAGTTTCTTTGTTAGTTGTTTTTTGGTTTTTTGCTCTCCTTGTTTTAAAATTCTGACACATTGACAGATGCCTCCCATATATTTCCATCCTATAGTGTATTAAATCTTGATGCTGAAACAGCTACAAGTCCTTTCAAGGGATTATTTTTTTCACTGTTATACCTGGGTCATCTGAAAATCTAAGGGGGGAAAGACACATTGTCCACTGGCTCTGTGATTAAAATGATTTATCTTGCCACATCTAGCAGCATCACAATGAGCAGAATTCCACCACCCTGTGTGGTGCAAGCTCCTGCACAAGTCTCTACTAATGGCTTCTTTTTCCCAAGCAGGAATGGCTTCAAAGCCCCAGAGTTTTCTCCTTAGGCTGGAAAAATACCTGAGCCAAACTCAGATGGAAGCAATACATAAGGTAGGAACTATATTAAAAACTCAGAGCAACTGTTGGGAAATGGCCATTTCTGGCTGCACAAACATAAAGTATAAGTGAGCAATCCAGGCCCCATAGACAAGAGTTAGGCCTCTGCTCAAGGTTATTCTCAAGACAGCTGTGGGAAAGGGAGACATGAAAGCTGAAAACAAGCTGCAGGTGTCCAAAGATTAACTTTGCAGAAGAAACTGTTATTGTAGCCTTCTGATAATAATGTAGTGCTCTAATTAGAGAAAGATCCCGTGTGAAACTTCTGTAAGTAAATAATATTTTGAGCACGTAAAGTAGTATAAGTATGTGCACTGTCAGACAATAAACGAGCTTGATTTATGATTCACATTGGATCTGCATCTTGCTTCTCTCGCCACCAACAAGCAACTTTTTTCTCTCTTATTAGTTGGGCAGTGCAAAGACAGTGCCTGGGCTGATGACAGCAGGAATGTGTTCATTAACCAAAGGCATCACAGTTGCCTTCCTATTGGTGAGCTCTGCAACTCCCACCCACAATCAATGCTGCTTCAGTCGCAGTTTAATCTAAGCTTTGCCCCATTTATCCTAATAAAGACTAAAGATTTATCTTACTTTTTACATTACTTTTTTTTTCCTTTGTGGAAAAATTCAACTAAAAATCCTGATTGCTTTAACACTTGCTCTCAGCAATGGTTGCATTGCCCACCATAATGTCAATGCTCACATGCCAGTCAAAAATGCCATGGAGAAATAAAAGCATGGTCTTCTGAGTGATGGAATTTTCCTTTGCAAAAGAAATATTTTACCAGGTGTTGCCCCACTTCTTGGGTTTCCTGCTATGAGAAAGGCCCTTCAGTCTGATATTTGCCCCCATACATTTCTCAGCAGAAATTGTATGCAATATATCTGTCTCTGCCCACATACCAAGAAACAAATGCCAAACAAAATCTGGCCCACAGTCATCCTACTTCTTGACAGATGCTGTTCCTAAATATCTCTTCTGGAAAGGCAAAATGCTTGGAGGGGACTGGCAGTCATCAGGGAAGTTTGGTGCAAGGTCACACACAGTGAGCATTGCCAGGAACAGCATCAGGTATGACACACAGCCTCCAGTCCTTGCTTTTACATTCCCTGAGCAGCACCACACTCAAGCTGTGATCCTACTCAGAGCTTGGCTTCACTCCTGCTGCTTTTTGCCATTTCCTTATACTGAAAGAAGTACCTACACAGGCCAGTGCATGGAACTGGACAGCTACTTGTCTCTGCTTCCCCAGGAGGTGTCTGCTCCTGTAGCTGACAGCACTACCCTGCTCTGCCCATTACGTGACAAAATGAGGAATAGGAAGCTCATTTCATCAAATTGTTCATAGCATAGGTTTTACTACCTGGGACCAGCTCAGGAGAATCCCAGCTTGCCCTCAGCCCAGCTGTCAGAGTGGGGGCTCATGAGAAAGTGCAATTTAGCAATGACCTGCACATACCACACACTCCACATGGAGTTGCACTTAAAGTTCCTCAGAAGTGCCAGGGTATCAGGAAATAAAGGTTGGCAAATATAGTGTGCATTCACACAGAGGCTGGGGACCATCACCAAGCTGGAAGGAGTACCTGGCAACCATGTCTTCCTCCTGAAGGAAAGCACCTCCCAAACCCTCTGAGAAGACCCAACCTATTCAAAAGCTCCAGAAAGCCACATTGCCCCACAGACTGGAAACTGGTATCTGACTGACTGGGCAGGCCAGCAGGCTTCTCATTTACTTTTTTTTAATCAGCCACCTGCTACATGACCCCAGTTCTGCACTTTACACGTGAGATGGGAGCAGAGAGACCTTCCTGCTGTCTGTATGAGACAATCAAGTCATTTAGCAGCAATTAGCCTCCCAACTGGCTTAGCTCATTTACTATTATACTATGGTTCCTGACAGCTCTGGAGGTCCAAGATGCTGTTTGAGGGAGGTCATAAACCAGTCCAGGTTTTGGTGGTGCTGAAATGGAGCATAGAGCTAAATAAGGGAAAATAATGTGGCCCATAAAAAGGTTTAACCCTCAAGTGCCTCAATGGAATCCACAATGTGCTGTTTTAGGGACAAGTGAGAAACATTACCACCCTTTGCAAATCAAGTAATACAGTGTGAACAACTAACCAATGTTTCCAACTTCTCTCTACACAATAAGAAAAGCTTTCTTGTCTTCCTTCATAAAGAAAGGCATATTTTTTTTCAATTCCCTGAGAAGCAGCACTATATAGTACATGCTTGGAGTTTGCTGTAAGTGTGATGTTATTTGCATTCATCTATCTGGTATTTTTAATGTATTGGGATACCAGGACCCCTGATGGTGCTGTGGCTGGCACTTAGCCTCATGTATTAGCTACAAATTCAGGCTCTTTCCACAGGTCAGGCAAAGACATGGGCCCCATCTCAGTTGCTCTAAACCACTTCATGCAGAGTCTTTCCTGATTGCAGGGGGAGCTAATTTTTGTAGGTTAAACTGACCCATTGCAAATCCACCACAAAGAGCCCTGCAGACAAGGGGATTCAGTATCTGCTCTCTGAACCATAACATTTTCTTGTTTTCCAGTGTGTTGTCCCCCTTATCTGACATCTGTCAGGCTAGGAATTAAAACCCCACCAAGCCCTAACAACAACATCAGTAGTCCCGGTTTTTGTCACTGATCTCCACCTGCAGGTTCTGATGCCCATGGTGGTATGAGCTACTGCTGGACTGATAAGGTCTGATCTCTTGTGCTGTCAACAGCTTGCTCACTGACTCATGATGTCCTGGGGGACAGTGGGGATGTGGATAAAATCCTGCAACCATTTGTTAATCTGCTTCAGTCGATGCTAAATTTGTACTGTACACATTTGCCCTGAGTACATGAGCCATTGTGCGCGCGGTGCTTTTTCTTGCCTGTTTGTGAAGCTGGAGGAACTGTTTTGTCCCAGTTGCCTCATGCAGTAATGGAGCTGTTCATTTGGGGAAATGAGGCTACTTGGAGATCCCAGGAGGATGCAAACTGTAGATGGTTTTGCTTGTCTTCTGCTTCCAGGGTCCAGTCTTAGGGCATCTGGCTGCACTGACAAATCTTGTAGTCAGCTGCAAGACTTTACTGAATGAGGGTAAAGACACATATGAGAAAAAGATGGCAAAAACAGAGCTACATAATTAATATCAGGCAGTAAGTAATTTGGGGGTTAACCAGATCCCTGACAAATGGAGGGCCAATCTCTCTGTTGCTTTGCAAGGCCTCAGTTCTGTCAGTACCAGCACAGTTCAGTTCACTTGAATCCTGAAAACTGGGCCTGGGATCTTTTCCCAGTAAACTGTCCTCTCTAGATTTACCCTGCTGCACCAGAAGCCCAACCCACTGATCTCCCGTCCCAGGCAGGCAGTGATTCTTGATCTATGTGTCTCTCGGCTGATGATCCTCTTCAAACGAGGTTTGAAGGTGTTGCAGCCAGGAGCACTGGCATGTAAGGAAGGACAGCACAGAGAGGGAGGCACCAAGCCCCTCCAGGCAGCCAAAATGCTGATTTTCTCTGCCTTCCAGAGAACTTGCCTGCAAACCTGCTCTGTGTCCAGCACAATTTCTTTGCAGGCAAGACTGCATAAACTCTCAGAAGCGGTCAGCATAGGGGCAATCCACAGAGATGCCCGTTTTTTCCAGCCAGTGACCCTGTGCTTACTTTCTGTGACCTGTTCTTGTGGAAAGAGCCAGGAAGTGGAAAGCAAATCACACCAGTAATTAAGACTAAATGAAGAAAGAAACAGCACAGAGCATAAGAAAGAAAGAGAAAACACAGAGGGAGCTAAGCAGGTGAAAAAGTAAAACTGATAATGTGTTAACTGCCACCAGAACTAAAACTTGCTCTGATTTTGTCTTTGTAGAATTTGCGGGTCGGTTTCGGACGGTCGGGACAGACGAGAGATCTCTGAAGTCGGGTTGTAGTGATGCCGTTTGGTTTCTGCCTTTTTTCTTTTATATGTTCTCTGTACTCTCTGCACATATTTTTGTAGCTCTGTAGCCTACTATATTAATAGCTAGTTTTTCCAGTACCTTTCCATAGCCTTTCCCTAAGCAGAAAGACAAAACAAATTCCAGAGCTCCAAGCCCCAGGGGGGTGCAAGGCCCTGTTCTATCTCGGTTCTTCCTGGGAACCAAGGCCGAGAACAACTCTGAGGTACATTTTCATAAACAAAGCACAGCCAGTGCTGAGAGGGGCTCCAGAGAAGGGGCTGGACCTGAGGGGGAATTGAATCACCACTTGTTCTCCTTATTGGTGCTCTTAATCAATTATGCTAATTTCCTAAAAGCTATAAATATGTACTCACCCCTGGAGGGGCTGAGCTTTTATGGACACCTTTCCATAACTGCTCCTGAAGACCTTAAAAATAAAGATCCCCTTTTATATTACCTCCTTGCTAAAATGATCTCGAGTTTCTTTTCCAGGCTGGGGGAAAAGGCAACAGTAGAGCATGAGGTTTATTGTGAAAAGGCGCAGGTGTAGGAGACCTGCTAGGGGCTGCCAGACGCAGCCCGGAACAGGTCAGAGAAGCAAGAGAGGAGAGAAGAGATCGAAGAGAGCTAAGAGAGCTAAGAGAGTGAGCTTGTCGCTTACAATACAATAAATCATCTTCTGTGCTGAATATTTTAATTTTCATTAACCAATCTAGAACAAACTACAAATCTTATAACATTTGCATACAGCCTATGAGAACTGTTGCATTACCATACCGCGTTATATTTTAAACCCTAAAAACTGCTTTTTGGACCCTCTGCCAAGTTGGTAGGGTCTGCTCTGACCCTTGGACCTGTCTGCAAGCAGAGGGTATTGTTTAATCAAAGGGGGGATTACCTGCAGGCAGCCATGCCATTGTTTTCTAGTTGTTCAGTAACTGGAGTTTGGTATCTCAAAGCTTGTCTTCATTTCAATCTTACTTATAGTTTCTACATTCTCAGCATCTTTTGCTAGGTAATCATATTTATAAGGCTTTCCTATCTCATCTTCCCCAACATCTCCCCGTTCTGATGAACAACTGAAATACTAGACACAGTCTTACTCATTAACTTGCACACACTGAAGTATACAGGGTATTGCTACTAAAACTACAATTACTTCTATTAGAATAATCAAGCCTATTTTACAGAGTTCTTTTAGCCAAGGTGCAAAGCTCCAACCATCAAACAAACTGTCTAGCCAGGATGGGTCATCTGTTGTAATTTGGTTAGCTAAATCTTTTAGGTCTTGTAGTTGTTTATGAATGGAAACAGAATGATCAGATAAATTAATACAGCATAATCCTTCAAAATCTTCACAGCCATGTCCATGTGCTAATAGAAGAAAATCAATAGCAGCTCTATTTTGTAAAGTGGCATGTTTGACTGCTTCCTCATCTGTTAGCAAATCACTGATCATTGTAGAAGTGGCATTAACTTCTTTGCTGAGCCAACACCCCAGCCTTTAACTGTTTCAATGCGGCTGAAGAACTCAATTGTGGTAAAAAGATGCTTGTAACATTTGATTTTCCAGAGTTCCAAGGGTGAAAGTCACTATCACATGTCATAAATTAAATCTAAGGGGTTGGCTTTCACAGTCATAAGGAAGGATAAGAAGTTAAGTTAATATTATAATTAATGAAGTTATTAAGTAGTTCTTAAAGTTAATGGAAGCTTACAATACATGTCCAAGTGTTTAATGTTATTTCTAAGTGTTAAACAGAGTTTTAAAGTCTACATTTTACTAAAAACTTCTCTAAGAGTTTTAATTAGGACCTCTCGGCACTCCAGAGAGAGAACCCCCACCCATGGCTAAGAGACTATTTTTAGGAACTGGCAGTTGGCCTGTCACTGAGCTCCATGGCAGCCATGCATTTCAATGAGGCAGTTTCCCGCCTAAAGTGCTGATGACATCACCCTGAGGACTGCCCCCTAGAAACCAATGGGCCATTGGTCAAGAGGCTTTACATCAATCTTGGACTTTACCAATCAGCCCCAACCTAGAAGGCGGACTGAGGGCGGAACAGGGGCGGTGATGGGAGGAGCACAGCTTGGAGATTGCTTCCTGTTCCTGCCTTCACTGGACTGTCTGGTTCTTGCTGGAGTGCTGCCCCCTGCAGCTCTCAGGCTTGGGATTAGCCTAGGCAGAGCCCGGTGCTGAGATTTTAGGCCTGAATTGTATTTTTTTTCTACTTGGGACTAACTCAAGTAGAGCCCAGCACTTCAGATTCTTGTTGTGGGTTTTTAGCCATATTGGTGTTATAAGAATCTCTAATCGCTGTGGACCCAGCTTTTATTTTTTTCCTAATTGTTGGGGTTTTTTTTTGTTAATAAACCTCCTTTTTATTTCAACTAATTATTAAGAGTTGGCTTCATTTTTCACAGATTTTTTTTTTCGAACAAAACCCTAAAACAACAGCCTGGCAACATGAGAAACCAAGCAAAATAGAGATGCCATCCTCACCTTGGCCCATGATAGGTTTCAGCACTTTTCTAAGTCCCTGTCTTACCACAGTGTCCCCTAAATCCCCTGGTAGCCCATCAGAAATCTTCTCTGGGCAGCTTGTTGCCTGCTGTGTGTTAGTGCAGAGGACAACATGGAAAGGATGATGCACTTGTATGCACAGAAGGGCTAATTGGCTGTTTGCTGGGGGTTAGCTGTTTGGCTGTCTGCTTCAGCACACCAGGCATCCCAGAGTGTGGAAATATCCCACACCAACATGGCAGTCTGTTCCAATAAGAGTGCAGGATATTTAGATACATTTTATGCACATTATTATGACAGGGAATCTCTTAAATTCCCAGGAAAAATATGACTGTTTGATTGGCTTTGAGGAAGTGGTGATATTTCTTTAGAAAGGGCAGTAACAGGGGCTTGTTTGGGAGCACAACCTTGATTCTCTGGAATTAGTTCAGATTTTCAATGTTAATTAACTTAAAAAGTACCGTAGACCACAAAATGCTAAAGTTCTTGTGTTGCACACATCATAGCTATCACCTTTCTGCTAGCTTGCTGAAGAAATTCAGTTCTTTTTTATTGAGAGAAGGTACACTTTCTTTAGTACCTCTCACACCTTCTAATAATTTGTTCTTAAAAAATAATTGCAAAATGAAGCATAGGGCAAAGTTATCTTCTTATCCAGTGAGCAACCTTTTAACTTATCTGCCCCCATCATTAGGGCAAAGTTCAGATGGGATGTTAAGTAATGCAGAAGCAGAACTAACAACGGCTGTGGGGTTCCTACCTCATTCCTGTCTCAGTGCCTTGGGCTGGCATCACATGGCAGGCAGGACCTGGACTTTAAAGTCAGCCACTTGATGTGCTTCGTGCAACTCCTGATGCCTGGGTTGAGTAGCTTTTATTCTTACATTAACAAACAACAGAGGCACAAGAAGATGGGCTCAATCTCTTAAGAACTGAGTGTGTGTTTTATGCTTTGGCATGGTGAAGACATTTAACAAAAGTTGTTGCCCAAGTTAGAATGGCTACATGTAGTAAGCAGCAGTTGCTAGAAAGTGCTACTTGCTAGAAATGGCAGAAACTGCAACATAAGCAATATAAATGTCAGTATTTTAATGATACTTGCATCTAAGTCTTTTTGGTGGAGCACTAGGTGCCAATAAAAATAGAGCCCAGGCTTGCTTGTACCAGGAATTTCCCTCCAGGTAATGCCAGTGGTCTATATCTGTGATATATCATGTGTATCATGTCTCAAATATAAAGTCCTTTTGCCCTTCATTGGGCTGGAGTGGTACCATACAGAAATTTGGATTCCTGTTGTCTCTGCAGTGACCTTTTCAGCCAGCCCTCACTACTACCCACTGAATAACTTGACCCTTAGAAAGTGTGCTTCAGAAGTAATAAACCTGAACAAGCCATGAACTCAAAAATATGAGTGGAGCTGCTGAGAGCAGTTCTGCTCTTTCCTTACTGGTACCACGTCAATAGGGGATTTGCTGTTTGTCATAGGAAACTGCCAGGAAACATATTTAGACGCTGAACTTCTTTTACCTGTGTTTGAACCCTGCTAAATGATTTTGCAACTATTATTGCTTTACAGCCCGTGACTGTAAATTCTTCCATTAGATTTTATTACTTAAGGATAAAAATGTGTGCCTGGGGCTTGTTATTTGTATTTAATAATATGTGTATGAGCTCCCACACAAAGTGACTGATAGATAAGATAGAAGGGAGAAAATGGCAGTTTGCATCTGAGAGCTGTGGCGTCCCTCACTGGGAGCCTCTGACAGGGCCACAGCGGGGAGATCTGAGACACACAGCCCCGAGTCACCTCCCCAAAAGGCCCTTGGAGACCAGGAATGCTTCATGCTGGAAAAGGAAGAAAAAACCAGTTTTGACAGCCTCAAGCAATAAGAAAATTATTATTATTGTGGCCCTATAAAATCTCTGGAATGTTTAAATGCACCATTTGTAACACGAGTCCCATGGTCTTGTTCTCTTTTCTGAGGCTGTTCCTCCATCTTTTGAAGGGCTATGGTCTCTTTTCATTTTTTGACAAACCCTGAGACTATGCTATAATAGCAGGACTCAAAGGGCTTTATGAGGAAAACAAAGAAATTAACATTGTAAACAACTGGGATGAAAATTATGGGAATTGATATCATCAAGTTCTCAACTCTTCTTCTATATGCATTCACTGTCTCATATGATGAACATTGGAGAGACAAAGCTATTTCCTTCTTTTGGTTTCTTTATTCCAGCTCACTTTTTGTGGGTTGTTTCCAATCAAAAATATCAAGAAAAGGTGACGTTTTCTTGCAGGCTCTGGCTAGGGAGAACTCAGAGTGCTGGGGAGAGAATTTTTTTCCTCCTGCTCCATCACTTGTCAGGGATCCAAAACCTTGCAGGGTACAGATGGGAGCCCTGGGCGGGAAAGCAAAGGCTGCTGCCTGGAGCATACTGTGTGTTGGAGCCACAAACAAACAAGCAGGGAGTGCAGGGAGGGCACAGACCCGACAGCCTGAGAGCCAGACACACCACAGGCTAAGCCTTCACTCTCCTGACAGGGATTTTTCTGTTCCTGGGACAGGGCTAGTTTTGCCTCAGGACAGCTTGACATCTTTCAAAGGCCTCCATTTTGCCTCTTTAAAAAGATGTCTGCAGGGGCTCTAGCCAAAAATACCCGCTTCCACTGACAGAAGACCAAATGTCCTGCAAAGATCTCAAAGGGCTCACTCGGGAGGGAGACCTAAAGCACAGAGAAGCTCAGCTTCAGCCTGAGAACTAGGTAGCTGTGAAAGGGGAGGGAGAAGGGTTTCTGCTCTTCCCGGAATACTTCTCTTATTTCTGCCAACACCTCTTTGAGATAAAATCAGGCTGAAAAAAATAAAAGGGTTTTCATACAAGGTTTAAAAGAGAATAGTGACTCCAAGAGAGTAGGGAAACTCTACTCCCTGCTGGAGAAAAAACACTTTAGAAAGAACAGGCATCTGGATGGACACTGAAAGTTTGGAGAGTGATTCAGGGTATTTCAAATTCACCAGCATGGTTCCTGTTTCAGATGATACAGAACTTGTATTTCACCGTTGTGCTCCCTGTTTCTCTACCTCATCTGTCTCCATTACTCAGTTGTTCCAAGGAAAACTCTAAAGGTTTTGCTCTGCAAAATGAAGAATGGGTTTGGAAGATCCTAAAAGACAAGAAATGTGCATTGATAGCATTTTTAAATGGTATTATCACTCTGCTTTAACAAACTTTAAGGCAATTAACTTCCTAAGAGCCTCAGGTGGCTGATTTCCCCGATTACTCAGCCAGAAGGAATGTCATTGCAACTGCAAAAATTAATTAATTAACTCACACCAATTGATTGGAAGAGTCACTCCATTATTAAGCCCTTGCTTCAGTCTCCTGTCACTTTTCTGACACTGCTGGGAGTTTTTTTAAGGATATCCTGGGGTTTTGCTTCAGCCGGAAGGCAGACTCCTTTTAACAGTTACAGTCAAAGCAATATGTCAACTATTCCCTTTTCCAAGGATAAAAAAGCCTGGGTACACATATCAGGTGTGCTCAGATAATGCAAGTAAGCCCTTAGAAACTGAGAAAAGCCAACTATCAGACTGCTTGTCCATCTGGGATTGATCAAACCCACCCATGATTTCTGACCATAGCAGCACAGGGAGCAAAGCATCATGGCCAGATTCAGCCCTGCTCCTGGAGGCATTGCCTCCTGCAGACAGTAATTTTGTCTGAGACAGCAGGGTGGGAAGACAGAGCTCCCCAACCACCACCCAGAAGGTTTGGAAAGCATGAGGAGCCAGGCTGGTCAGCCTGGCCAGTCTGGGAGGCAAGGACATCGGTTTTCCCTAAAGGGTCAGCAGAAGGATGGGGTCTTTATCCCCAAGCTTTTTGCTCCTCTGCGTTGAGCCCTGATTGTGCTTTCTTACTCTGGGAAGTTATCTGAGATGCGCAGGCACTCATCTCCTGCCAAGAAATAGTGGTGTCAGGACTTCCTGCCATAATTTCTCTCTCTCATCCTTTCCCACACTGATGGCGGGTTTCAGCTTTTTGGGCTCTTTTCCAGCTGCTTTCAGATTTCTTTGGTGTATAAACAGATTTCTTTGGTTTTCCCCAGCAGAAAAGGACAGCACAGGGAGCACAGGTAGGAGGGGTGTCCAATCCTGATGCAAGCACTGTCCCAGGGACATCACCACATTGCCAAGCTGAGATGGCTCCAGGCTGGGCAAGGACTATAGGGAATAAAAATACAGTGCACTTCCACTGGGTTTTGAATTTTTTTATTTTTTTTTTTTGCAAACATGCAAACAAAACTATTTCCCTCTAAATTTTCTCCAGACAGGCATATTTTCTATGTGGGTGGCATGACTGGAGAACCTGTCTGGTCCTGTAGCACCTGCTTCTCCTCATCTGGCAGCTGGAGCTCGCCTCATGATCAGGCAGCACTGCAGGAAACCAGAAATCAGACAAACACCACAGACTACCCTACAGGTCTCATGATGGCTCACAGTCCACAGGTGATTGCATTCAGACTGGACAAGGCTCACCCACTGCTCCATGAGGTCCTGTCTGGTTTGTGTTTCTCCTCACAGCCCCAGCTGTTCATATCCACACCCCTGCCCTTACCATCCCTGGTAATTTTGTCAGGGAGGACAGGGGGCCCATCCTCCAGTGTGTGAACCTTCCTTAAACCCTTTGGAAAGCCATACTGAGAAGGGTCCCTAAAACTCTGGGAAATTACGGCCCTGCCATTCCAGGAAAATGACAAAAACTATCTTCCCCAAAGCTAAAGGAAGGTGACAAAGTGGCCTACACACAAGATCAGCAAATCTGTGTGAGTTCTGCTCTTGGCACAGCCAGGAGCTGGGAACCACTTCTGAGTCCCAAAGCACAGACAGAGCTGTAATTCTCTGTCCATAAACTAGGACCCTTACTTACTCCCTCTGTGCTGGTCCAGACAGACAGGCATGAGTAGGAAGGACTGAGCCAGTCATAAAGGGAATGCCTCAAGAAGATGCCTAATGATGCCAGCCCAACTTCACACAGAGTTATTTGTGAGCAGTCTGTGTGATGCTACAGATGTGGCAGTAATGATTCACAGCAGGGTTTAATCCAGGCTTCTTCATTGCCATCCTTTGAAACTGTGTTAAGCTACTTGCAGCTTAAGTCTTTCCTTGCAGACAGCACCAGGGACTAATTAGTCCTTTAAATGTAATATGTCAGTAAGTGCTGAGCTCCTTACTTATGACTGACTCGGATCTGATTGATGCATGAAAGTCTCTTCCATGACAACAGCATCAGGCATTAGCCAAAGCTGCATTGACTGCTGCTGGTGATGTTCCCTCTCCAAAACCCAGTTCAAACTTCCCCAATTCCCTCCTTCCTCAGTTCTCTGCATGGTCACTAAGTCTCCAGATTAGCCAGTCTGCATTTTTGTGTCTGTTCCTAGTAAGAACACCAAGCCTGTGTGGATAAAGTGGATCTGCAGTCCAGGAACAGCACATGAGCCACAGTCACAACAAGGAAGTAACAAGAATGACTTTAAATAATGTCAGCCTGGGAATCCCCATCTCTGGCAGTGACCTGTTTTGTGTTCTTGGACATAAGTATTTCTGCTTCTCTTGCCATGGTTTCTCTCAAGTTCATGCTGTGTCTCTTTTGGTCTCAAGCTCTTTAGGGTGAGGACTGTCTCCAGCTCTGGGCTTGTAAAGCTCTTAATGCAACTTGATCTTGACCAAATTCTCCAAGCACTTTAAGTAATAACAATCTGTTTGTAGGGCTGTATAAACATCAATAATTTTTTCCGTCCTTTACAGAAGAATGGCTGCCACAGATGGGTTACAGTGCCCACTTTGAGGTAGGGTTGTATTTCAGGATGCTATCATTACACTTAATTGATCATTCCTTCAGCACCAAAAAACAAGGAGCCCCTGCTCTTTTAATCTAAGGCACTGTAATTGTTGTATTTACAAACCCTGTTTGCTGCTTTGTCAAAAGGTATATTTAATTTTTATCTTTCTATATCATAATAGAGCCTACCAACATCCATTACAGAGCCGGACTCCTGGGCTGTTGCATGAGTACAGCAAAAAAAAAAGCAGTCTTTGCCCCAGAGAGAGATATAAGTGGTTATAAAAACAATGATAATTCATTCTTCTAACACTTTTGTGAAGTAAGCAAATATGATTATCAACCTAATTTTACAGATGGGGAAGTATGTCACAGAAAGGTTAAGTGATTTATTTAATATCATGAAGCATGTCAGTGACAAGAAAAAACTAGAACTCTTGATCCCAGACCCAGACACAGTTCACTAGTCTATGAAGCAGATCTTTAGCAGCAAAACCAAAAACGAGGACCAGAATTACTGAAACAACTGTTTTTAAAATGCTCAGCTATTTTTGAGAGACAAAACTATGAAAGAAGAATTTCCCAACATTATTTTAATATTTTGTCAATAATTCAAGTCCCTGAGCTGAGAAATCTTGCATTTCCTAAAACTGTTCCCAAACTCACATCCATCTATGTGCTGCTTCTTTTTTATTACTCAATTTTCCTCATTTCAAAACATCACCTCTAAAAGTATTTTCCTGAAGTAGCAAACGTTAAACCATATTTTTGTTTCCCATTTTCCCTGGATAGACCCAAGCAGCCACTTGTGTTCTAAGAAGCATTTCTGAGATGTGTCCCCAGATGGGGCCAGCCAGAGTCAGCCCCCAGGGTAAGGCTGGTCCCTCCCCTGTGCCTGATGTGATTTCCTGCATGGAGGAAGGAGACCCTTTCCCACTGCTGCCACAGGTAGCCTGGGAGAGGGACAAGCTGGTGCTGAGCTCGGCACCACCACTCCTTTGATGAGACACCTTGAAGGTCCTGTTTGAGGTCTAGGACCTCTGGACAGTGGGCTCCAGAGCAGCATTCCCACACCTGTTCAGCCACCATGTTCTCTCCAGCTTGGCGCTGAGCTGTGCTGCAGCGCCTGTTCCTGCAAACAGGCTGTGTCCTCAGCCTCAGGTGTGCCACCATCACCTGGGAGGGTTATTTGTGCCTCCTTTTTCTTTGTAGCTGGCTGTCATCCTAAATTCAGCTGGCAGCGAAGCCACAGACGCTCTCCTCCAGCTTCAGGCCACAAAGAAATGTTTGTCTGTTTTCTGAAACATGCTTAATATTTAACTTGCCCAAAGTAAGATTCCAGTCCAGCTGACAGATGTGAGACCTCAGGTATGGCCATGGCAAGGCACCTCATCCAGCTGCCTGGCAGAATGAGGGCAGGCAGTAGCACTGAGGTGCCAGCGTGACTTTCCTGCATGCTCACAGCTCCCATTCCAGCTGGAGAAGTTTCTCTGGGAAATGGAGTCCAGAAAAATCTCCTCTGCTGCATCCCCCAAAGGGCATCATGGTTGATTCCCTCTATACCTTTTCACCTCTGCTTGACCTGTTTGTAATGTGGAGTTTATGATGTAATTACATCTCACACAGCTGAAATTGTCCCCTTATCACCAGACTGATTACACTTAACAAGGCATAAACTCCCTCTCTCCTTCTCTGCCAGGAGTCCAGTTTTAAGCTCTAATTGTTTTATAGGCCTTTTGCACTCTGGAAAAAAAAAAAAAAAGAAGAAAAAAAAAAAGAAAAATTAGTTGCTATTTACACATATTGTGTAAGGCACATTTTTCACCCTTCCATCCCCACAAATGCCTCTTGGGGACTGCCCAAATGACCAACAACCCAACAGCTTATACACCTCAGTGCTTTCCTAATGATTGCTAGAAGCCTCAGCTTTTCTCCGTCTCAAGTACAAACTGCTTCTTAGAGGTGAGCAGCAAAGGCCCCTTTTCAGGGCAAGAGTTTCTGCTCAGGGTCACCAGCAGCTGCTGGCACACGGGGCTGGTGACAAGCCAGAGGGCACCGAGCTCTGCTCAGACCTCTGCCTGCAAGGGCTCAGCAAGGACACCTTGTCTTGAGTTACGGGAAGGCATGTGATGAGTTATTGCGGCTCAGCTAGGACAAGTGAATGATTTCTGGCTCTCTAGGAGAGTGGTCATGAGATTTCATAAACAGCAGCCAGGTTATGCACTGAGCAGTCCTTCTCAAAGCATTCTTCTTTTGATGGGTTTTCCTGCTTCCCATTTTCCTCTTTGAAAAAGGCGGACACACTGTTAGCCACAGACACGAGACATCATGGTATTACTGTCATTTACTGTCTTGTTCTAAGCAATACAGCCCAACAGATTTGTTGTTTTCAGGAGGAGATTCACCAAAAGAAAAGGGACAGTGTGAAAAGATGGGACCTGAGGAAGGGCGGGAAGAAGGTAGAGGAATCAGGAACCCATGGGGTCAAGTTTCCCCGCATTAAGGACAAGGCTCACTGCCTTTCAAGTTGCCCATGCTCTTTTTTAATAGCAGTATTCTGCTCCCAGCCTGTATCCACTGGTAGCAGGTGGTGTGCGGGTTTCTAAGATAAGTTTTTGGTCTTTTTGTGCATGTTCAGCACCTTGTACAGTAAAAGTCTTGCTACCTGAGGAGAGATACTGCTGAAATACAAGAGAATGGGACGTGACCCAACACTAAGAACTTGTAGAAGGTCTAGGTGGACCATCAAAATAAGGTGGTGAGAGATCTCTTCAGGGAGTACAATTAATGGCATTTTCAGAGTACAGAAGTCCATGCTTATGATCTTCTCTGTCTCATCTGGCTCTTTTCCAGGTCTTTTGGCTGCTAGAGCTGGCTTATTCCATGGTATCTCATTTTTTTTTCCCTTTTCCCTCCTTCATTCCCCAAGCTCACTTGGCCCTAGGGATCTTTAATGCCCTATTTGCAGTCCAGGCAAATGGTCTTTCATAAAATCCCAGCCAGATGTCCAGCTGGTGAACAAATCACATAGCTCAATTGATTTCTGTGGAGCTATAACAATTTATAGCAGCTGAGGCTCTGGTCCTATAAACTGCAGTGAGCTTGGAAGGGAACAGCAAAGGGCTGCATACACCACAGGTTAAGGATGTATATTGGCGTTTGGGGAACTGGGAAAGGTTTTGGAGATAAATGTAAAGCAAAGCTAAGGAGCACAAGCAAAACAAGTGGGCTGCCAGGCGAGGAATACAGGAGCACTGTGGGTTAGGAGCGATGGGAAAAGACTGAGCACATCAGGGCACGCTGGCTTGCTTTCCTAACACACTAGTTTAAATTATTATGATGGGAAAAGGAAATGCACCAGATGCAGTTCTGCACACATTGGGGAGGAGGGAATTTTGTAGAGCAACTTGTGAGTTCTTACAGTTGCAAAACAAATCCATGAAGGCATAGATGTGGATGTAACAAAGCACAAATGTTGCCTGCAAGCCATGCCCGGTGCATGTGCCCAGCAAGGGGAGCATCAGGAGGGGTGTGGCAGCAAGACTCTTCTTGTTCCATTGTTTATTCTGGTTTTATTAATATCTTCATTTAAGATGTGGAATAGGTGGGGGGAAAGAGTAGAGAGGATGTGAGAGTCTGCTTTCAAAGGAGGCAAGGAGGAGAAATAACAAACTGGGAGCTGGAGAAATTGAAACAACAGGAAGAAATCACCCAAATGAAACATTAAGCTTGGGGGGGGGAAAGTAATTATCTGAGATCAGGGAGGGAGGAAGAAAATAACCCAAACCACAGGTGCTTAATGGGAAAGAAAGCTGCAACACTGGAGCACTAAGGGCTATAATAGAGGGCAAATTGCAGATGACTTTGGCAAGACAATGCAAGCCCCTTGTCTGTGCACAGAAGCACTGTATAGATTACGCAGCAGCAAGCCATGCTCTTCTTTCTCTATGGATGCCACACCTAAACTATTGTCCTCTTTTCTGGGCATTTCAATACCCAAAAGCTATTGACAGAGCAATATATATTGATTACCAAAACAGAGACATCTAATTACAAGAAAAGGAGGAAAGAGCAAAGTTTGTACCAGTTCACTAAGCAGTGACTAAAAGTAAGTAGGATCATTTCTGATAAGGAGAAATATGTAAAAGAGGGACAGCAAAATTACTGGAAGGGAGAGAAACATAAGAAGGGATAAAGAAATCAATTAATTTAGAAATTCTCAGAAAACTTTACCAGGAAATGATAGTATGCCGCTTGGTATAACAGGTGTCTCCAAGAGAAGGCAGTGCATCTTTGTGACCTGGGATATTGGAAGGTGCCATGAATCACTAAAAGGGTTTTGTAGGCAGCAGAGTTTAGGGAAATTGACAGTTGCTTTTTCCAAGTTTTCCTGATGTTTTGCAGACATTTATCTACATTTGTGGGGGTTTTTGCTTGATGCAGACCATCCACACTTTCTTCAAATGCTTCTCAGGAGGTGGCATGAGCTTCTTCTTGTTAGACATTCTGCGAGGGGCATCTTCCAAACCCCAAACCCAGACTCACCAGGCCCGCCTCTTTCCCATTAGCCTTGATCCTGCTGAACTGCTATTGTTTTTCTGGAGCATTACAGTTTCCCAACCCATCAATTAGAGGAAGAAAGGCAGGACATCCCATTTTACTTTCAGTTGCACAAGACAGCAGAGGGTTAAACTGAAAGTGGAGTGAAAGAGAGAAGTTGGTTTTATTCTTCCCTTCATGCTCCCAGCTCTCCTCTTCATTTTGCTATTACAAGAGGCCAGGACAGAAAAGCCTATATATTTCTTCCACTTCAGTTGATATGATCTGTCCCCAAGGGATTCCTCTACTTTGTATTACCACAATTCCCAGGCCCATCTTCCTCTGAGCTTTCCTTTTCCATTATTCCTCAATTATTGCATCTGATAAAAAAATCAATTATTCCATTCAGTCTTCCCTAGACAGCTCCAATTTAGAAATGGACATACCTAACCTGTTACCAATGTGTGCTAAGCACTGCTGCTAAAGAGAAATCTCTTAAACCAGCCCCAGAATCCAAAGCCATACACATAACACACCCCATTTCACAGGGGATTGCACATTTTTGTAGCAAGTAGATTTATTTTTCCAAATGCAATGATCTGAACTGTCATGCAGGAAATATTAGCTACATTTCCTTTTCTCTTAGTCTTCCCCCCGAAACCACCTGCTTTCTTTTTTTTTCATCTTTTTCTGGAAATTCAGTAGCGACTGTGTGCTCAGTTACAGGCAGAGCGGGGAATTTAGCATTAACTCAGCATGAACCCTGGAACTCTGCTAGCTCTGATTTGCTGCCAAGAGAAACAAATTAGGCCCTGTTCTGCTAATAGTACTGTGTGTACAGAACATGATCTAGTAGGCAATAGCATTATCAGAGAAATGGGAGAATCCTCAGGGCCATTTTAAGGATGTGCTGGTGCTTCAGTGGCAGGGTCCTGTTGGTGGCGAGAGAAGCAAGATGCAGAGACTCAGTGTGAGTCATAAATCAAGCTCGTTTATTGTCTGACAGTGCACATACTTATACTACTTTACGTGCTCAAGATATTATTTACTTACAGAAGTTTCACACGGGATCTTTCCCTAATCTAATTAAAACACCAAACTGGTATCAGAAGGCAATAACATCAACAGTTTCTTCTGCCAAGTTAATCTCTAGACACCTGCAGCTTGTTTACAGCTCTCATGTCTCCCTTTCCCACAGTTGTTTTGAGAATAACCTTGAGCAGAGGCATAGCTTTCGTCTATGGGGCCTGGATTGCTCACTTATACTTTATGTCTGTGCAGCCAGAGATGGCCATTTCCCAACAGGGTCCCATCTTTGATGTTGTCTTTGAAGAACACCTGGGACAAGAGCAAACATATCTGGAGGCAGAATTTCAAATAAGTAGCAAATAATTAGTGTATATCCAAAAAACAGAAAATGTAGCTCCATCTTGACTCTTTATAAAGCACTAATAACTGCTTTGATTAAATCTTAGTTGTTCGCTAGCTGTTGGTGTCCAGCCCGGATTCCGGACAGCCTCCAGCTGGCCAGGTTCCAGAAGTGTCCTTGTCCAAAGGAAGCACTCTGGCGGCGTCGCTTAGACACCGGCCAGTGAAGCTGCTCGCCCAGCAGGGTGTCATGCCGGGAGCGAGGAGCTGCGATCGCTAGCTGCTGAAGTAGAAATAAGGTGAGAGGGACTTCTGGTATGGATGAATTCTGTGTGGCTTTATTGTAGCAAGTCCAGCACAGAGGGAATCCAGGGACCAAAAGCCCCGAATGCTCTCTGCGACCACCTTATGAGGGACTAGTACTAACCAATCATCTGAGGGTCCAAGGGAGGAACAAGGGCAGGGTCAGGGAACCAGTCCAATGGACGGGGGAGAGGGGAGGAGGTAAGGAGTAACAGTGAATCAATTATCCAGTAACAGTTAACCTTCTAGAAGGGGGGAGATGATAGACACAACTCGTAACCAAGTAAATTTGCCCTGGGCTAAACCATGGTCACTTCAGTCCCCGGGGGGAGCTTAGCAGTCTTGGAAGCCCTCCACCAAAGTCCTTTCTTCTCTTCTTGGGCTTCTGCTACCCCTGGCGTCTCGGAGGTAACTTCCATGACTGCCACACTTAGTCTCATTTTGCCTTTCTGAAAATGCACAGAAAACTTGGAGCACCAGAAGCTGTAACACGTGTTGTCCTGCACAAGCTCTGCGGCCCAGAACTATCTTCCCACCAAGTCTGTCTTGCACTCTGTCACTCCCTGAGGCAGGTGGCTTATTGTGACACAAATCCTTGAGGCCACAGAAGAATATCAGGTAACCCAAGTATGGCAGACACCTCTTTGCTGTATCGTGGAAATAGAGGAGCAGAGACCTCTATTTTTCACCCACAAACTGATGAGTCATGTAATGCCTCACGTATGAGCTCATAATTTTACACCCGTGTGATTTTGCATGTGCGCTTGCCTGTTGCACACATGGGTATTTACTTTGCCACTGAGGGCCCATCAAGGTACTGAGAGTCCTGCAAGAGGCCACCAGTTAGATTAACTACCTCACCTTTCTTCAACACTGGTCTATGAAACTCAGTCCTGTGCATGACACCTGACAATGGCTGTGACAGTCAATGAGCAGCTCTTCCTGCTTTCCCTGCTACACCACTGGGTTTTAGGCACTGTTCATCTCTTTTTCATCGGCCTGTTGACCATGACACTGGCTTGGAGACATCTTGGTTGCACAGACAGCTGTACTGTCCCCTCTCTGGAGGACAGTGTCCTGGTTTCAGCTGGGACAGAGTTAATTTCTTCCCAGTAACTACTAGAGTGCTGTGTTTTGGATTTAGTATGAGAATAATGTTGATGACACACTCATGTTCTAGTTGTTGCTAAGTAGTGCTTACTCTAAGTAAAAGGTTTTTCAATTTCCCATGATCTGCCAGTGAGGAGCTGCAAAAGAAGCTGGGAGGGGTAGCATGGCCAGGACAGCTGATCCAGACTGGCCAAAGGGATATTCCATGCCACAGAACATTGTGCTCAGTACCTAAACAGGGGCAAGTTGTCCAGAAGGGGCTGATCACTCCTCAGGGACAGTCTGGGCATCAGTCAGCAGGTGGTGAGCAATTTGGTTGTGCATCACTTGTTTCTCTCTTGTTTTATTCCTTTCTCTCTCTCCTTTACATTACAATTATTATTAGTATTTATTAGTAGTATTATCATTTTTTCCCCAATTATTAAACTGTTCTTATCTCAACCCACTATGTTTATCCTTGCTTTCTGATTCTCCTCCCTACCTGGGAAGGGGTGAGCGAATTGCTGCATGGTGCCAGCTGGGGTTAAATCACTACACCAGCTGTGTCTCAGGTGCAGTGTCACCTGCCAGGTAGCACAAACAAAACCATCTCAAGGTTGATATTTTTTAGGTTGGCTCGGAGACCTTGGCTCTGGAGGCACTGGTGGGGGTTTGCTGGTGTTAGCTGGAATGGAGATGGAATGTGAGATTGGAAATTTAGCAGAAGGCTCAGGGACAAACATTTGGATTACAAAATGAATCACTTCAAATTTCCAGGGAGAAAGACATGAAAGAGCCCCACCTACCCACCACTTTTTATTGGGGCCGTGAGTTTCACAAATCAGCAATCATTTGTGACCATAACCTGCAGGGAATATTTCCTTCAGATACAGGCATCCATAAAGATTTTGCATTAAGAGACATGGATATTTGCAAACGCCATCTAATTTTGAAAGCTGTCAAAACACCAGCAGCAGATGCATTTAGTCAGAAAACTAAACTTTCCCACAGCTGCCCAGCATCTCCAGCTCTTGCATTGGGTTTCCTAAAGATATGATTCAAACTGTGCAGCCATAGGTCTGACCTTGTAGACTTCCTGTCCTCTCATAGTGGCCTTTAACTAGAAACATATGTTTTCATGAAGAAAAACATTTTACAGAGCTTAAGAGGACAAGCTACAGTTGAGCTGCCCCATAGAAAGAGACATCATTACAACCACATCATAATTTCAGGCTGTGGTGGTAGCTCAGCAGCCAGGGCTGTGCACTGTGCTAATGCTGCCCACTGTACAAAGCCAGCCTCTTAGCCTCATTCCTCTGACCATGTCTTACTGCTGCCCTGGTGATTCTCCCTTACTTATTTCTGTTTGTGCCCTTTAGGTCCTGAAGTGACAGCTGCTGCAAGCAGCAGAAACCTGGGAGAGAGAAGGAAGACCAACAGACCTGGAGAGACTGCATTCTGGAGTGAAAAAGAAATCAGTTCCTGTTGCGTTCCCTGCTTCTTAATCCCGCTCTGATCCCGGCAGCAGAGCGCTAGCGCGACCCTGAGAAGCCGTTCGCATTCCAATCGAGAACGCTTCCCCGGGGAGCCGCTGGTGGGCTCCGCTAGTCTGTGTCGGGCTGAGGTGTTGTTGCCCTCAGAGCACTGCAGGATAGCGAAGAACTACCCAAAGAAGGAGGACTCTTAGTATGAGGGTTCGGCAGGTTTATTACCCCCAAGGGAGCTCAGGGACTAAGAGCCTTGAATAGCTCATGACATGGGTATTTAAGAGAGGGATAACATCCAATAATCTGAGGGTGCAGGGGCAATACAAGGGAGGGTCCAGGGTGCGTAGTCAAATGAGGTTTAGGGAGAGGAGGGGGGAAGAGAGAACAACGAATGAACAACCAGGTAACAGGGAATGTTCCAGAAATGGGATACATAACAGACAAATCAAGGAACCAATAGCAGGAACTTGGGGTTCGTGGCTTGGTGGTCTAAACCATTGTCTCTGGCAGCTCAGGGGGGAAATTCTCTGTCTGTGGAACATGCCACCAGAAGTCTTAATCCTTCCTGGTTCAGAACCACCGCTACAAGTTCCCCCTTAGATGAATATTGCAAGGGGAATGTGGAAGGGGGAAAGAATAAGTGATCTGCAGCAGATATGCAAAGGGAGAGAGGAAAACTCATAAAACAGTGAAACTGAAGGAGACTCAGCAGTGACAGATCATAAATTCATATACAAGCAGGCCATGAATTATGGCAAGGACAAAAAGCTGGAGGAATCTTGTCTCCACAGCCAGGCTGTGGTTGTTGCAAAGGCAAGGAGTGGCTGTTATTAAATGCAAGTGGGTCCTCTCCTCCTGCAGCCTCCCTTGCTGGTGCCAGCAGTGGGACTGGACTGAGCCCCGGTGCTGGGACAGGCTCTGGTGTAAACCATCTGCAGCAGCAGTGGGAAAGGCAGTTTTGCTCTGTCCATGGAAATCTGCCACAGCCGGACAGAGGAGACTTCTTGGGTGGAGAGCACCAGCTAGCCCAGGAGGATGAAGGCAGCTGCCTGGTTTGCAAAAGCCAGAGTTTATGACCTACAGTTTACAGCTCCTGCAGCAGTAGGTCCCTTTCTTCCTGTCCCTAAGGTTCTGCAAGAGGTAATAGCCCTTTCCAGCCAGGCAGCACTCAGAGCTAAGGGGTTATATTCTGCTTTCAGCATCCAACAGACAAATATGCCAAAAGTGAACAGAGTTCAGAGGAGTGCAGTAAAACATGATGAAAGGGTCAGAAGAGTTGATTTACAAGGGAAAAAAAAAAGAACACATGTTTAGCTTTACTCAGCAGTGACTGTGGGGAGATAACCAGATATCTGAGAAAGATTTGAAGGACACAGTCAACAGAATGGGATCTGAGGGTGGAGAGGGAAGTGGCCCTGCTTCTTGACCAAGAGGCTTTCATTAGTTGTAGGAAACAGAATAACCCAGACTGAGAATCTCCACTAGAGATGGCTACAAAGAGAAGGCAACCACTGGCCCTGCCTAACAGAGACGTGCTGCTGTCATGCCCACTGGGTGTGGGCAGGCTGCCACGCTTCCCTGCCCCTACCACCTCTAAACAAGGGTGCCACCTCCCAACAGAGGAAGAGGGTCATTCCTCCTCTGAATTGACACTATGGACAATTCCCATAAAGACACGGACTTCACCAGAAATGAGATTCATCCTGCCTGACAAAAGCAGTTACATAATATTGCAGCAGTAAGCAGTAAAATGCATCTCTCTGTAGAAAACGTGCCGGGCACTCTACGATCCGCCTGCCGATGGTTGCTCCTAGCTCGCCTGAGGGACCTCGAATGCCCTAACCGCAAGGTGGGCAGACGAGGGAGACACGCAGCCTCGTCAGGGGCTAGGAGCGTTGGTGGGTCGTGAGTTGTTCCCGGAACCGCGGAGGAATTAGGGAGGACCCGACAGATGGGTAGCAGAATGGTTTTATTCTTCTGAGTCCCGGAGCTGAAGGGCCCCGAGCTAGCTCAGACAATGACTTATAACAGAACCAGTGGGCCAATAAGGAGAGGGAAGGGAGGCGGAGCTGGGGAGGAGTATGGGGATCACAGTCAATGGGATGGGAGCAGGGGAGGGGATAAGGGTAGGTGACAAATCAAGGGTAACAGAACTAAGAACTTTCTGGAAAAATGGGATAGTACAAACTTAAAGGAACAGCTTATAGAACCAATGACTATCGACTAGGAGGAGTCAGGGGGGTGGCCCATACCTGGGCTAAACTATTGATGTTTCAATCCCTGGGGAGGTATTGGGACTCGCCCACTAGGAGCGTCCAAGGGGTTTTTACCACCGCTACATCTCCCCCTTTTCTTTTATTTATGAAGGTCTTCTAAAGTAAAGAAAACTAAAGCATTTTTAAGTAAGCAAACATACATAAAACAATTATAACAATCAAAACCTATAATAATGAAAACAATAATTGTAACAATCAAAACCCATCATAACAATATGAGAACGTCCATACACGCAGTATAATTCTGTGTATCGATGTGATACCGTCCATAATATAACATCGTGTATCGATCTCTCTTCAGACTGTGCCAATACTAGCAACCTTCCAGTTGTCAAACCACTGCAGTAATGTTTTATTGAGACTCCTGGGCTCCAGAGGAAATTGCCCAGAATGTGTTTCTGGAGGAGCATTCTGGCTAAGCAAGGTGTTACAGCTCATGCTGTGTGTGTATGAATCTGCCCTTAGCATATGATAAAGTAGCTTTCCCAGATGTAAGAACAACAATACAAAAGTTGTTCCATGGATTTGCTTACTCTGCTACATATTCAACTGTTGTATATTCCAGAAGACATGGAGATATATTGCACCTTTTCCCAGTCCCCTCTATTTCTGGACCTCCTTACTGGCAATGAAAAGCAATTCAGAGTGCATATACTGCTCATTTCAACTTGCTGCTTGTTGGCAAGAATGAGCAAGCAAGCATGCTGGACACCACTTTACACAGGTGCTTCTCCATGAGCTGATGCCCAGTGGAGTGTGGAAGTAACTTCTGTGACACTTCCACCCTCCTCTGCTTGACAGTGCTCCCAGATTTCAGCCCAGCTGAACAGCAAACAAAAACATAACAGCAGGAGAGGGTTGGGATACTCACTTTGTGCATGCTTTCTAGTCACATCACAGCTCTCATAGAACAGCAGAGATATTTGTGATTTTGCCCATTGAGTTTTATATCCTCTCTCCTTTTAAAAAAAATATGTGGTTGTTTGAGAACATTGAGCTGGAAACAGGGGATTATGGATACCAGGGTCAATATTTAATAGGTAGAGCCCAGATTATCCCTCACCCACAGCAGGCACCCAGCCCCCTGCTCTGGTTTCTGTCACTGCAGACATCCAGTTCTGGATGAAGGAGAACCTCTTGGCAGATCCCTCCAGTTGTACACAGAGACATCTCCAGGCTGCTCTAGCTGGCAATGTCCTTTCCCAGCCCAAGCAAGGTACCACCATTCCCTGTTGAGGGAAGCAGAGAAGTTAACCAGAACAATGACTTTGGAAGGCATCCAGAAGGCCATGAGAGGTAAGAGCTCATGTTTTATTGAAATTATAGTATCTATCTGCCTATGCAAAGGGCTTTAAGAACCAAGAACACCTTCATAGGAAATGCAGCATGTGTGCAGTGCCGCACAAATGAGAAACTCTGAGGAGTACTGGCAGCTAGTTCCATACTCAGGAAAAGTATTAGTACTTACTGAACAGGAGACAAAGAGGGAGAGAGAAAAAATGAGCATCAAAAGATCAGGCAAAGTTTTTTCCACAAAATGTATGTCCAAAATACTGTGCATCAAAGCATTAGGCAAAGTGCCTCTTCTTTGGATATATGACTGATTCATTCCTCCAGAGCATAACACAAAATCCAGAGAACATATACTTCCATGAAATACAAGATCACCACTTCACAAAACCTATAGTATCCATCCAGCTCAAGCATAGTCCAAAAGTATTAACCAAGCATGCCACTTCATATCCCCTTTATGACTGGCCGTGGCAGAGAAGATACGTGGGACTGGTCAGAAGTTCTTTGAACATCCATCCCTATCTTAGTGTTGATAACTGCAAAGTTACAAATTTTGCTGAACTTCCTACTCTTTCTTGCACCTGTGGGAGCCCAGCATGAAAACTCATTCCTGTACCTCCATTTGGAGGGCTGGGGGAGGCAGGCATAGACATCTCCTCCTCCTCCCAGGCTGAGCTCCAGCCAGACCCTCGATGATGTGGTGGTGAGCATCGCTGGTAGCCTGGCCCTGCTGAGCTCAGCACAAATAAATCCCTGTGCTGGGAGGAAGTAATGCAACTGTTCAGAAGTGTCTGCAGACAGCAGGGTTTTGCACAGCATGAGGCAACAAGATTTTAAAATAAGATGGCCATTGCCTGTCTGTGCAGCCAGTAAACCTGAGCAGGTCTCTCTTACCCCATGCCCCTCACCTGTCTCCCAATCCTAAGCAAAGATGTGCTATGAAACCGAGGTCCATTGGCCCCTGTACTTTGACCTGCTGCCTCAAATCACTGTGTGGACTCTGTGGGGGACTGGAGCGAGATGCCAAAATACTGCCATGCTGTGAGTGTGCCTGCCTCTGTTTCACCTCATCTCTCCAGGCAGTGCCAGTCCAAATGGGCTTGGCATGATCATGCTGTAAAACAGCCCCACAACCAGGTCAACTCACAGCAGCCACCAAACCCCACTTTGCAGCTCCAAACCCAGCCCACGCAACTCCCTATCCCCCAGCAGCACTGGTCAAACCATGTTTTAATATGATTTGGAGCTTAGGAAGAGCACTGCAAGGAGAGGGAGCCCTCAGCTGGTGCCTCCTTGGGCTGGGGAACCTGAGTGGTTCTGTCCAGAGCAGAGAGCAGGGATAGAGGATTGACTACACAACACTGTGGGCAACAGCACCGTCCCTGCTGCCTGACAGGGATCTCACAGTGTCCAAAGCAAAGTCAGCAAGGGGACCGACAGCCTTCATCCTGCAGTGTCTGCCCCAAATTACCAATCCCCAGGTATGAGAAAACTCAGCAGCATCTGAGTCCCAAGGGAACCAAGAGGTGAGCAAGTCTTTGGTGAGTTCCCCTCCTCCCCCAGGTTGGCGTCTCCTGAAGGAAGAGCTGAGCCACATTGCCAGGGAGCTTGTATTTCCCTTCCTGTACTGCGCCTACTCACTGGAAATTAAAAAATGGTCAAAAGAGGGAAAAGAGGGATCCCACAGCACCAGCCAGACAGAGGGAAAGCTGCTTCCTAAAGCCAGGCAGAAGCTCAGGAATTTGCTCTTTCATTTCTAGCAGAAGAGGAGCATCTGTCTTCCCATCTGTTCCTCTTAAGCATAACTCCTGGATTTCAGTTTCTGAAGCTGTCAGCTTGCTATTAGTTAAAATGCATTCCCATCACAACTGCACATAATACTCAGCACTTTAAGTCAGCACTGGTTTAAGGGAGTCATTTTAATCACATTAATTTATACCTGGAAGGAAAGCAGTCTGCTTCTAAAACATACATTTCTTTGGAAGAAAGGCTTTGATAATAAGGGAAATTAAACTGAGGCAAACTCCCAGAGATTGCTCCACTAAGGGGTCAGACCAGTTTTCATCATCTGTGATTCTTTTTTCATTAATCTTTTCATAATTTTATGTGTCAATTACCAGTAAAACAGCATCATGTGTTCAAGCAAACTCATGTCTTGCCAGCCTGTCTTTGCATCTTATTAGATTCAACAGTCATCATGCTAAATTCCTGTTTATTTCCACGGCACCAGATTGCAAGGAGCTGTCGACTGTGTGTTCTAACAAATAATGATAGCACTTTGCATTTATATAACCTTCCATCTGTGGATCAAAGAACTCCACAAAGCAAGGTTTGATGTTCACATTTTATTATCATCTTTACTTCTTGCACTGGGAAAAGAGGAAGCACAGAGTGAAGAGCTCCTATTCAGAAGCCAGTTTCATTGACTAGGGAACAGCTCCTTTTCAGTCCCAATTTTATAAGCCCAGGATGATTTTAAAGACCCCCTGAAATGAAGGGGAAGATGTAGGTACCCAGGACCCTCTTGAATCCAAGCTTACCAAAAGCCCAACACGTTGATGACTATGGGGGTTATCCTACCTGGAGAAGATGAGGGAGAGCCTAAATTCCTTCTGTGGGCAAATCCTGGGTCATCTTCAGCAAAGCAGGAGCAAGACAAATGTGCTAGCCAGGATGGTGGCCATAGTGGATATGCTGTCTCTCAGAGGGGCTTGGTGAGGTGGATAACTGCTTAGTTTTAGTCCACTTAGGGCGTGAACCCTCAGAGAAAGGAGCAAAGCAGCCAGGACAGAGCCTCATTAAGTGACTTTACTCAAGAAAGACTTTCAGTGAGAGAAAGCAGTGTAGGAATCTCTAGAGAATTAGGCGCTAGAAGTCAAATACCAAGAACAAGAACAGACAGACACAGCAAAAACAATGCTCCTCAAGGCCAGGTCTGGTGTGGCCACTCAGTCAAGTTCGTGTAGCATTTCTGGCTGTCACCTCTGTCCCTGCATGCACAAAATAACTTCTGAGTCAGCAATCACCCCCTATTCCAATGGCTTTTCATCACTGCCTAGTTGTTTCCTCCCTCCAGTAAACACAACTTAAAGTTGCTATGTCAGGATACAGCACCTCAAGTGCCTGGAAGCTGCTCAAGGTGCTATTTTTGTGGTGTCAGTTTATTTTTACATGTCCTAGTGCACAAGGAAGGTCCAGGGTGGGTGAGAAGGGGAGCAGAGATGTCCTGCAAAATATCAGCAGTGGTTTTTAAGTCTCTGAATGGAATTTCAAGGAGAAAGGAGCAAAGCAGTTGGCAGAGGAACCTGCTTTTAGTCTAAATACTTGCTTTCAAGATGCTACCTTTAAGTCCTCTATTAAAAAATTTTGTGTTGCTCTCTCTCCTTGCACTTTTAGACATCACTTTTCCCTTTGAAAACCTACAGCACAGTGATTCTGAGCAGCTCTTCCTTTATCTACTGGTTGGAGACACATGCCAAATAAATATTCTGTATCCCCCGATGTGTTCTTATCCATCAAAGAACAAGCATGGCTTTAGGGAGCATGAAATCGATTCTGCATTTACCTTCTTGCCTTCTTACCACCTGGAGCAGCCTCACTCTCGTACACATGCACACTGAGGCACAGACTTTGTCTTCATGGCATGGGGTTACCTCAAAAAAATCAGAGTTTAAATATGGCTGAAGGAAATGCAGAAATAAAGAGCTTGCAGGCAGCTATGTGCATGGGACCTCCATGCAATATCCTTAAATAAGAATGACATTTCAGGGCAATGGATGTCTTAAGTCAAGAATATACTTTTAACTCACTTTCCCAGAATATGTAAACCCACCAGATATGTTACATATGTGCCAGCACACTGATCCACGTTGTCTTCATATGACCCATCATCCCATACTCCATAGGTGGGATGCCAAATCCCAAATGCTCCTAAGCCAGACAACCCTGATTTTAAGGGACATTCCCAGATATTAATTTTTCAGAAAATTTTGGTCCAAAATTATGAATGTTTTATGCATTTTCTAAAAATTAGTTACTCTTCCTGCTCAATGAAAACCAGTCATTAACCCTCTTTTGCCCACCTAAGCCATCTTGAATCCTCCACTTGATAAACAGTCATGGTTTTGTGATCTTTTATAAATATATTGAAATACTACTCCTCTAAAACAGAGGAAATTTATTTTCTGTGTCTTATCTGGATGTGTTAGGGTACAGCATTAGACACACATGCCAGGCCCTTCATGTGTGTCTGCAGCACTGTATTGCTTTCACCTTTCTGACACCTCTCACACCAGTCATCTCCAAAAGCACACTGGAATTCCAGGAAAGGGCTAAGGACACCATGTAAGCACAGAGCAAGTTTATTCTCTCTCCTACCCTCCAAGCATTTCCCCAAAATGCTTCAATCCCACCTGTGAGAGATGCAAAAGAAACAGTGACAGAGCACACACAGCCAGCCCGTGTGACAGACCTCAGCATTGTCCAGCATAATAAAATCCTTCTTATTAGCTATTTCTCCAGCCAAGGCTGGAGAAATGCAGGTGTTAGGTACCACAATAAATAAAAAAGACAAGAAGAACCCTAAAGGCAGTAGCTACACTACTCTTCCAGAGTGATCGTGGGCCTGGCCAGAAGCCACATATTCAGGGGAACCTCATAAGTGACACTAGATGTCTGTGGAGGCTGCCCTTCCTTCTACTTCCATGCACCACCATCAGTCCCAGGACGTACTCTCTCTGCTTGGAAAATCCCCGTCCTACCCCAAGGCAGCAACCAAGACACGATGCAATGCTGATGGTGATGAAGGCTGGGCACCTCTCTGGATCAGTAGTGTGAAGCACCAGCACTTCACACCCCCAGCAGCTCAGCCCCTGATCAGTTACACCTCAGTGAAGGTGACAAAACCATCACAGAGAACAACAAAGAGAAGGAACACGCACAGGAAGAGGGAGGGAGGAGAGCTGGCAGGCAAGCTCCCCGAGGACAATGTGATTCTGTAAGTCTCAACAACACCAATCAAGAACTGCAGATTTTAATCTTTGCTGTAAGTAACTTTATCCAAACAGCGAGCTGACTGGCTTTCTTCGTGAGTCTTCTGGCAATTTAATGTATCTTTAAAATGACTTGACACTCCTGGAGGAAGAGAGGGAGCAGAAGATTGATGCAGTGCCGAGCATTTACTCCCACTAATGAAAAGGGATTGCCAAGGTTGTTTGATTATATATTGTACTCTATTCACTGGGTGCTACTCAAATGGAAGCACTGCTGTAACCACGGTGCTCTCAAAGCCGTCAGCAAAATAACCTTTCCAACACGTGTGTAGAGCAGAATGCAAAGCAAATGGCACAGGTATTTCAAATTACATCTGCAGCATGTTAAAAGGTAATGCAGCATGAAATCAGCCTCACTTTCACTGAAGCAATGGAGATGA
The DNA here is from genome assembly GCA_034509425.1 of Eopsaltria australis. NCBI lineage: Eukaryota > Metazoa > Chordata > Aves > Passeriformes > Petroicidae > Eopsaltria > Eopsaltria australis. The sequence continues at coordinate 149,099 of JAVTVJ010000778.1, read as the reverse complement.
CAGTCCCTGCATTTCTGGGCAGGTTTTGGCTCTGAGGTTTGCATGCTGCCCTGACCAGCCATGCATGTTGGCCCAAGGGGCCAGTGCAACAAAGGCCTCTGTTCATTCAGCTTGAGATGGGGATGTGATTTGCTAAATGACTTGCTGTGACTGTCTTGGCCATCTCAGAGGTCATCTCAGAGCTTGGCAAGGAGCTGAGAGATCTGTGACAGGGTGAGAATCGGTGGCAACACCTGGCCATATGCATATGAGTTAAATGGTACATGTTTCTTGGCAATTGGAACTTCATGTTGGGTGGCTCTGACTGTGGTCTCACTCCATGCCTTATTTAAGCCCACAGAATAATTTCTTAGAGGTCTTAACCCTTCCCCATGAGTAGCATGGGAACTTTGATGAAATTTAGACAACCCAAAGGTGATAAATTCTCTTAAGTTATTTATAAAAACTGCTTTTCTTTCTGCATGTGTTTCTTTATTGCTCTAGCAGACTTAATGAGAAAAAAGACATGATGAATACCTGTGGACCTGCATGTTTATTTACGATGGGAGATATGTATAGGACCAGTAGACCAGGGTTAGGTTTCTGCTTCTCTCAGCTTTGTAGGTGCTACCAGCATGTTGTCACAATGTTTCACATCTCAAGAGTGACATGGGTGGAGTGGCACTGGCGGTTTGGGAGGAGCAGGCATGGGGTGGCCAAGAGCTAAACACCAGTTTCTTGGTGTGCAATAACATCCTATCAGCACAGTTAAGATTTGTTTAACACTCTTGTAGCAGCCTTAGAGCTAAAGGATCCATTTCTGTCCATTACTGTCTGGTGCATTTCTCCCCTGGAGAATTTCCTAATACCTAATCTAAACCTTCCCTGGTGCAACTCAAGGCCATTTCCTCTTGTCCTGTCACTTGTCAACTGGGAGAAAAGACTGGCTGGCTACAACCTCCTTTCAGGTAATTGTAGGGAGTTATAGGATTCCCCGTTGAGCCTCTTCTCCAGGCTAAACCAATGCAGCTCCCTCAGCTGCTCCTTGTAAGACTTGTTCCCAAGACCCTTCAGCAGTTTCACTGCCCTTCTCTGGACACTCCCTATACCAAGACCATGGATCAGCCTGGAGCTGCCCAGTGCTCTGCCCAACACTCAGAGAAAGGCAGCTGTGTGCAAACTGCCACTGGGGAGGGGTCTGGGAAATGATCCAGTTCCCAAGCCATTTCCACAAATCCCATAGGCAAACATGAGCTGACAAAGGCCAGCAGTGTGCCTGAGAAGTCTCCAACAGGACAGCCAATGATAGCCAACATCCAAGAGTGTTTCTGGGCATTCTTTGGTTCACTACTGTAAGTGTAGCTACTACGTCCCATCCTGCTAAAACCATTATTTCATCATAAATATCTTAATGATTATTCTACCTTCTCCCAAAGGTTTAGCAATAAACAAGCCAATTCACCACCTGCTATGAGGATTGCTAGCCCTGCAAGGATTAACATTTAGAAAATGTAATGGAGTGTGTCTAAGATGAAATACTGCATTGATCAAAGACATGTGGGGAATAACTATCTCCGTCTGTGCAGACATATTAGCAATTCAACCCCTTTAGATGAGAAATAGGCCTCTGTTCAAGGTCACCCGAAAGACAGCCGTGGCTATGAGAAAGGGAGATGTGAAGACTGTAAATAAGTCCCAGGTGTCTGAGGAGAAACTTGGCAGATGAAACTGTTATTATAGCTTTGTGTGGGAAAGCTGTGTGTGAACTGTAGAAGAAAAACTTATCACGTATCTTTATTTTTAGCGTACTGTAGGATATAAATATGCTGGCTGTCTGAAATAAAGCAGCTTCACTTGATCACATTGATCTGGCGTGATGTCCCATCATTTTCCCCGCAAAGATAAAAGAAAAGCCAGAAGTGAGGATGAGAGAGAAGCTACAAGAACATTAAATTTGCTGTGTACTGGGCATTGCTGGGTATCAATAATGATATGGTTGGGTGGGGGGTGCTGCATTCCCATGTTTCAATGCAAATTGCCCAACAGCAGAAGTGATGCCAAGCTCCTTCCAGCCACCTGCCTGCGATAGGACTCTAAACACCTGCACTGGGCTGCTTCAGCTACTTGGAGAAAGTTTCTAGGATGCTCAAATTGCTTAAACCTGGAAAAATTTTCTTTGAAGCTAGTAGGAACCCTAGGGCTTCAGGTTAAAAGAGAGTATTCCTTTGGGAGGACAAACACACCACTCGCTGTCCCCTAAATCCACATTCCTCATTCCCTAATACAAGTGGCCAAGGGACATGAGTGCTCATCTGCACTGAGAGCTTCATGGTGGGAAGGCAGGCCTCTTTATAGCTCAGTAACATCTTATTTAGCAGCAAGCTCTTCAGAGTTCAGGGGCTTTATCCCAGGGTAAATCACTAATTAAAAACAACATGAATATAGGGGAAACTAGCCCCGTTGCTCCACTCCATTTTACAGTTTATTAACTTAGCTTTGTTTTGTAGTCAAGTCTAAGGATTAACACTTTTTGTTTGTTTGCTTTCAGGTGGGTTTTATTGGTTTTTTTGTTTGGTTTTTTTTTTTTTTTTTTGCTTAAAAATAGAGCATTTATTGAGAAATCATTGACTGAACAGAGCCTTGTGCTCCTGTAAGAATCTGATAACAAGATGAATGCCTGGACTGCTTTGCAATGGACAGATCAATATTACAATATGAAAGTGAGAAAATGATTTAGGATTAGAGGTGGCATGTTTGGTTCTGATCTCACACAGGACGTAAATCAGGCATTATGCCACTAGAGTCAATGCCAGTGCCCTGAGGTAAATCTATTAACACAATCCTGAATCAAACCAAATAATTTTCAGGGTTGTGGAAAGTGAGGAATGATGTTTAAAGGGACAAAATAGCAAACGAAATAACATATGGGTAGATTACACACTGTTGAAAGAAAAAGTCCAGCTTCTACTTGCTTAAAATGGAGGTGCTCTGGATTTTTGCTGCAAGAAGAGGAGAGGGTGATGGAATGGATCTGTGCATTTATTCCTCAAATGAGCTGAAGTACACCATCACCATAAGTGCATGAAAACCAACCAAAGTTCCATGGGGAAAAAAGTGTAAGTTCTGTTTAAGCAGAAATCCTCCAATTTACCCCAGTGGTAGAAAGAGCAGATAGCAAAGTCTAGCTAGCCTAAAGGAGTCCTTTTGATGCAACCTGTCTTTGGTCTGAAGAGCTAACCCATATCTGGCAGATTGTCTTGGGCAGCAGCCTCTGTTGTTTCTGAATATCTCTCTCTATAGCAGCTTTAATTTTTACTTCCAGAAGAAAAAGGTTGGTGATCCCTCAGCATTACCTAAGGCCTGCAAATGTGCCATCCACTGTGACACCCAGTAACACACTCCCTGATTTCCAAAGCACTAGGCCAGTCCATCCTGCTTACCGTATGACTTTTTTTAATCTCTCTGACACCAGATTTTTACCCAGCATCACTACCCTCCCTTGCTTATTATCTTTTTACCTTCACCATGTAACACACACAACAGTGCTGCTGCATCTTGAAGCCTGTCTGTAAAGTCAATCCCCTTCCTTCTGCAGACAAGCAATTGCCGTACCAGGATTAAACTGTTCATTTAAGAGCGATCAAGTTTACATGTGTTGTGTTTTCTTTTATTTTACTAAAGGAAACACATGAGTGAGTGATTAAAGCAGACAATTGGGCTGCTGCAATTCATTGAGATTGCTGTTGTTTGCTTTGATGAGATTCCAGTCTGCAGCAAATTTCCTCCCCATGATTGGCTTGGTGTGGAATACACTGAAAGAGGACCTCGGAAGAGCGAACGCAGCATGTTAGGGCACTGATGTGCTTCATTATTTATTGCAGTATGTAGTGGCTCCAGTTAGCCTATTCCATTTTGTGGCTAAATGCCAGCACACTTACCCAAATTTACCTGATGTTTGCTGTGAGATGAGGATTAGGAGCAGACAAAGCAGGCTCAAACTTTATAGAGTATAAAGAAAGTTTATTAATATACCAAAGACAAAGGGAAAAAAACAAGGAAAACCAGGAAAAACTCCTCAGACCACCCCTCCTTCCCCCACCTCTCCATTTCATTCTCCCTGACAACATACAAAAGACAACACTTCGACCTCCAGTCAGTTTACCACCTCAGAAATAGCTCTTGTTCCAGTTCATTTAGGGAGAGAAGTCTCTTTTGCTTACACCATGGATTTTCTGTAAGAAAAATACAGTTTTTATGGGTCTTCTGCCTCACCATCAGCCGCCGCCCGGAGAAAGACCAGCTTAATGGTGGATCCCTCCCACACCAGTAGCCTTCCCACAGCCACTATGGTGGGTTATGAACAGTCCACAGGGTACCTGTTTTAAGGATGCACAGTTCAATTGCAGCAACAAAGAAAATCCCTTCTTCTGTGCTGAGCAACACAGGTTCTCCTGACAACTCAGGTTCTCTAGCATTCCCCCCCGGGACCAGGGCTCTGGGTCACAGCCTCTCCTCTCTCTTGGTTCAAGTTTCTCATCAGGCTGTACTTTTTCAACACTACTTGTCTTTACCCAGGTATTTCAGTTCATTGGCTGCAATTAGAACCTCACATCCCCCTTTTGGACTCTATCTTCATATATTACAGGGAATTTATTAGCTCAGTCCCCAACCATGGTTCTCCAAAAGAATTTTCAGCTTCACTCTCGAAGCACTTCTCATGCACCTCCCTCTAGGCATCAGTTCTGCTTTCCTCACTGACTGTAAAGTCTCTGTGCTGCATTTATGTAGATGTCCTCACTCGTTCCTCTCTCTGTGCAAGGAAGGATGGGTGTCTGTAAGTTTAGTTCAGGCATGGATAGAGTTAATCTCTCTCTCTCTCTGGCAGTGTGACGATCATGTGCTCTCTGCCGGGCTGTTTGAAAAGGTCCGAGCTGGACGGCAGGAGCCCTCAGAGTCTCTGTGGCCTGGCTCTGTGAAGCTGGCTCGGCCTGGTGGGACCATCTGGGCCCAGGGTGACAGGGCAGGGCCTGGCCCGAGCTGGATGGAGTCCGGCCCGGTCCTTGCCTGGCCCAGAGCAGGGATCTGGCCCTGTCTTGTGTAGCTGACATACCGGCTGAACTGTATCTGCTGAAAATTTCAGCTGGTTCCTCCCTCATGCCCGGCTGCAGCGGCACGGCTGCCCTAAACCTCCCTTCCCCCCCGCTCCCTCCTTTGGAAGGAGGCAGGGGGGCCTTACCAGGGAGAGAAGCAGGAGATGCTCCTCTCTCCACAGCAGCAGGCCAAAAGAGGAAGAGGCTCAGAGAGTCTCTGCTTATATATGGTTCTTTCCTCAAAGGCGGGTCAACTTTTTAATTAGTTCACCTACACATCAATCCTTAAAACTACCTAGCTACTGGCTCTCTCTCCCAGGAAGGAAGTTATATCCCTTCCTGCAGCATAGGTCACTTCCTAGATTTTGACCCCTCCTGACTAACCCAGGACAAAAGGGAAACGCATGATATATCATTGCAACTCTGGAACTTGTCCCTCCATGGCTGCTTCAAGGACAGACCAGTCACAGCCAAGGCAACCGTGGGAATGGGGGCAAAATGAAGGCAGCCATTTGCTGTGATGGAACTGGCAGCACAGAGAAGAAATAGGCACAACTCTGCTATTGAAATGATTTCTGCACCCATGTCCTAGTGAACCATCAGAACTACTGGAACCTTGGCAATAAGAGATTTTTTTTCCCTTTAGACCTTGGCAGAAGGCCAAGGAATGTTATCTCCTGAATTTTAACTGATATGGTATTAACATTTTAGATTGCAGTGATAGATACTGATACAGAAGTGTTTGACTGACTCTTCTATTTTATCTTCAAGCAAATGGCAATTTTTGGATTAGGTTCTGATCCTGATGATTCAAACTTTGAAATCATGTTCAAGTTAGATAAGAACGTCTAATATCTTTCTTCCCCTTGCCTTCTAAAATAACTATGATCCTCCTTTATTTCTATATTTAAACATTAATTACACTTAGAATTAAGTTAGTGAAAGCTGCACACAAAGCACTCTCATTTAAAAGAACCTGCCTCTGGGCCAAACTTCCACAAGAGATAAGATGGTCCATGTTTGAGACAGCAAATATGACAAAAGAGTTTGATGAAGCAGGACTGACAGCACAATAATACATGAGTGGATGTGTCCATCTAATATTTTGACAGACCCTACTCACAGTTTCCAGCCTCACCTGGTAGCTCCTCAGGCATCCACACACATTCCTCTGCATGCCTGCAACTTCCCTCATTTCAATATTAGACTTTTTTTTCTAATTCCGGTCAAGAACATGGGAATATGCAGAACAGGTCTGCTGTCCTTTGACAGGTCCACATGACCAGAAGGTGCATTTTTAAAACATACAATTTACCCACAGGGTCAAATCCCTCACCAAATGTTACAGTACAGGTACTTCAAAAAAGTGCAAACTGAGGAAAAAACAGTACTGCATCTGCTTACCCTTTATATTAGAGTCCACATAGTGGAACTGGGAGACCTGAATTTGGTGCCCTCTGTAGCTCACAGCTCAAACCATGTACCTAATGTCCCCAAAGAATGGCATTACCTCCAATCGGGTTCACTCAGCTCACTCGAAGGAAAACAAGAGGGAGCATGTAGCTATCTAGTGGTTACTTAGGTGGAAAAAGAGATGTCTTATATCCGGTTTCTGTCCTCTGCACTGAGGTTACTTTCTGTTTTTAAAATTGAATACAAACACTCTCTATTTCTGCATTATGAATGCTGTCTTCTACATGGTGTAAAATCCTCAGCAGAAAGGCTAAATGTAAATCCATGGTTCCTTAACAAATCCATTCTGGCATGGAAGCATTCATCATTAGCCATATTTTTAAATTAGTTTTTATTTTTTCCAGGATTTAAAATTAATGTTGAACTTATTGTTTTGTATTTTGAGAAATATTAAACTATGCTTAGATTCAAAAGCAGTCTTCATTTAATTAGAATATTTTATTGCATTATCAGTGTAAAAAAACCTTAGTGATCACAAGAAGTTCACAGAATTATGTATTTGGAAAGAGTTTTTCCTTTTAGGGTAGAAATTTTGTGTCACAGTAGCCTCTTGTCTAGAAAGGAGTGCTTGTAAGGGGGTATCAGTACATTTTTTTCTCAAAAGGACCAGTCCAACACCTGTGATACAATGGTCAGCAAATAAATTCATGCTCCCTATGACAGAAATAGCAAAGCGGCAGTGATGCTGAACTGATGCCTGCCTGCCATATCTGCCAGCAAACACTATATGTTTGTACAGGTTTGTTTGTTTTCCAAGGACTAGCAATGTGTAGGAGGATGAGGATTAGTCTTTATCAGTTTTTCAACTCATACCCTTGACAACATCCTTTTGGAGATTGATATGCCTCTCTCCTCATATGTAGCTACTCCAGCACAAATGCTTCTGGTACTGCAAGCTGATACTCAGGTGTTTGTGCTTGGGTAAGGCACCCATCAGGGTCCACAGCAAAATGAAAAAAAAAAGCAGAGTTACTAGGGTTTTTTTTACAGAAGACAGGATAAATGGACTGTATGTATGTGCACAGCCAGGAATCACACTGAAGAACTCATAATCCTGTATGCAGGAAAAAAGAACAAGCAAGCTTTGTGTTGTTTTAAACACTGTTTAACATTCTTAGCTCTTGGACTTACTGTCCAGAATGATGAAAATTCAACCATCAGTCAAGATAATGGGAGCAGAAGTGCCTTCAAACCAGACTTCTCAAGAGAAAGAAGGATGGATTTGGCACCCACACACATCACACTGAAAAGATATAATCTAAAATCCCAGCTTGTAAACCTGTTGCTCAATTGGTCCTCAGAACCTGATTTCCCATGCCCTGCCTTGGCCTCTATTTTTCTTGCTGCTGACTTGGGAGTTTTCATTTGTGCCCTATCCCTGAAATAAGCGCAACGAGCCTAGAGATGGCCTGTCAGAATCATCTGTTTATATTCCTCCTGAAGTCTGCCTGGATAGCAGAATGCTCATTAAACAATTTTTCACACACTGATGATCTTTTCCTTCTTTTACTTTTCCTTTTCTTTAACAACAGCTTTCTGAAAAAGAGATAGGTTTGAAAGTTAGTGCAACTAGTGAATAATATGAGTAAGTCAATAGGAAAGTAAAGATTTTTTTTTAAAATGCAGATTATTTATTTTTGGAATTGTAGGGGCTCCTTCAAAGTCATTAGAGTTTGTCATGTCAATATGTTAGTAAGGACTTCTATAAATGAAGATTACTGATGCTAGGGATAATTAGTGCTGAAAAAACTCACACGTTTCTCAGTATTTGGAAACTCCATTCAAAGGTGAACACCATCAAGTTCTCCTTCAATGTACCTTAGCTCCATTTTTGCCATGGGAGCAGGGGGAAGATTTTCTACGACACAATGGGAATTTAAACTCCCAGTATCTTTGGAAATCAATGTTAATTGAGCTGCATAACTCTGATTTTTGCTTTTTATTTTAAATCCCCCATATACAGTGAATGTAGCTGATTTATTAAATCCACAAGCCGAAATCTTTCTGAATATTTTTTCTTTCCAAAATAAATTGAACAGGTGAAGTTGCTGCTTTTTCAAATTAAACACTCAAGTCATGCTTCTCTTTATTATTTTTCCCTGCAAGACTTCTTCACATATTTTATTAAAGGCATGAAAATATACAAATTAAAGAAAAAGGAGATTTTTGTTAGCTTGCAGGAATTTAAAGAAGTCCCTACAGGTAATAATCTTATTTTTAAGGGGGGCCCATGCACTTTTCTTTTTTTAACTAAAAAAATTAAATATTCCTTAAGTTATCTCTGCTCTAAGGCTCAGGCTCAAATGACAAACACTGTCCAGATAATCAATGGTATAGTTCTGCTGGGGTTTTCCTTGCACAGAAAAGCTACAATTGGTGGCGTATATTTTTATTTTCACTTATGAACCACTAATTCCTGAAATGGTCCTTATGATTATAATTTGTTTCTATGAAACACATGGTGATAGGTTTTACTCATCAGTTTTCCAAAAAGTGCAGCAAGCATATTTTGGAAAAAGTTTGAATTCCATAGAAGCAAACACAGCTTGACTAGCCCTTGTGTATGGAATCAAAATGGTCTGGATATTGGCTTTTTAGGTGTTTAAAGAAAAGTCATCAAAGCAAAATAATTCTGAATGCAGGCTAGGATATCTTGGCTCTTTTCCAATAGACAACTAAACTGGGAAGCCACAGAAGAAATCCATATTCTGGTTTGGAGGGTGAACAAGGCTGAGCAAAGAGTGTCAGGACAGTTCTTGTCTAGCATGACGCCCATCTTTGGTGGCCTGCAGGACCCCATCAGATTCTGTTTTGTCTGCAGACAAATTGCAGCTTGCAAAAGACTTTGCAGGAAGTGTCTGTGCATCCTGAAGTCCTTAATCAGTGGGGCATTTTGAAGAAAGTTATCTTCACACAGCAGAAAAATATCTAGCAGCTTGGTATATAAAAATACCTGCTCATGAAATCCTATCATCAGAGTGAACATTATAAAATGTTGTATTGGGTCTGACTGGGGTAAAGCTCACAGCCCTTACAGTGCTGTGCTTTGTATTGGTAGCTGGTGTTGATAACAGACCAGTGTTTTGGCTACTGCCAAGCAGTCCTGTCCCTCTGACATTCCTTCCCCCACTGAAGGGGATGGGGGTGGGCAAGATCCTGGGAGGGGACACCAGCAGGCCAGCTGACCCCAGTCAGCCAAAGGGATATTCCATACCATATGACATCAGCTCAGATATATAAGGGAAGGAAGAGAGGAGGAGGAGGAGGCACTCAGGGCTAGTCCATGTTTGCCTTCTTGAACAACCGTCACGCGTGCTGAAGCCCTGCTTCCCAGAAAGTGTCCGGACATCGCTGCTGATGGGAAGTAGAGATTGATTGTTTTTCTACTCTGCTCTTGCGCGCGCAACTTTCTGCTTACTTGTTCTGTTTTTTTCCCCCGCTGTAATAAAACTGCCTTTTCTTACCCTGGTAGTTTTTCCATATTATTCTCTCCCCTCTCCCTGTGGGAGAGGGAGTGATAGAGTGACTGAGTGGGCACCTGGCACCTGGCCGGGGTCAACCCACGACACAGCCTCAACAGCCAGCACATTTTTTTCTGTTGCTCCTTGTTTTACTTTTCTTTACAAATAACAGCTTCTCTGAAGTTGTTAAAAATTCATTCGTTCCTGCTTTACATATGTGGGAAGTTTCATTGCCAGTAAGATCCATTTGCCTTTTGCAAACACACAGACCCTGTGAACGCAAGTGTTCGCAAAGAGATACATAAGCCTATTTCTCTACTGAATAATGACAAAAATCTGATAGAAAATTAGTCCCACATTCTCCTACTTTTCTTTTTATGACAAATATTTTATTTGCTACTTCAGAGAAAGCCTAAATGAGTAGTAGAAATCACTTGAGAGCCCAAGTCTCTTGTACAGAAATAATGCAGCCATTTAAATTATCTTCTCTACTGTGTTGAATTGTAAATTATTTGTTACGTGTGTTAGTTTCTGCGTTCCACACAATGCAGGTATTTGCAGTTTTATTCAGCCTTTCCAGTGTAGAGTAATACAGATTTTAAAATGCCCCTCTGGTGAATAAGGTCGCTTTGTAAAAGTAACACCAATGTGACCCCTGAGCATTTGCCTATATATAAATTCCCTCTATGACATTCCTTTCATGTTTGCTCAGGGAACAAGTAATTTGTCTCTCTCATTACTTCAGGCACAAGGTAGCTTGTGAAAATCAATCTTCTTTCTGCTTCATACATCACATCCTTTAACAGACACAAAGTGCACTCTGATTCCAAAAGGAAGCTGGGGGACAAACACGGGCACATTCTCACAAGCTGCTTTCTTTGATATAGGTGGACAAGGAAAGAAAGAGAATAGGCATTTAGCCTAGCAATGCACGCTAGTTTCACATAGAAGATGTGGGAAATCCCTGCACATGAAGCAAAAGGGGTGGGTTTGTTGGGTTTTTTTTATTAAAAAGTTGTTTAACAGTGTGGATCTTTCAATAGCCAGAATAAGTAGTCAAAGAGAGCTTAGCCCCACTACTAAGAAATATTCTGAAATAGTTAAAGCACTGTAGGCAGACCAGTACAGTAATGTCACTGTTACTTTGTTAAGTGTAGCAGTGGAAGCAGATGGAAGATTTTGAGGCTTTAATGCCATAAAGAGGACTTTTGAAAGGCTACTGTGCTAAAACTTAGGCAAAACTCTGAGGCAAATTAAATCTTGCCAAAAGTACTTTAGCATATAATTGGTATGTGTGCACACATTTGCCTTTTATTTAAATCAGTGTAACTTAACCACATTCTTAAATTTAAGCACAGACAGAAATGTATGTACCCAACACGAGTTCTTGGAAACAGATTAGTGAGTGAGCTTTTATAAGATGAGACAGTTTCAAGAAAAGAAAATGTCTCAAATATCTGAAAAATAAAAATTTATGGAATATATGAAAACATGCAATAAACAAAAAAAGCCCTTTCTTCTTTGCATACTTCAATTAGTTCAATTAGTTTCCCAGCAGAGGGAAACTGTAGACAGATGCACATACAGATAATTACATTTGCCAACAGTCTCATAGCACTTGGATGTGAAATTTACATATATATTATTGTTTCCAAAATCTGAGAAGCATGAATTCTCGAATTGCCAGAGGTATAAAATGCTTTAGCCACCTAGCTGCATTCCATCTCCCAGCTAGAAACACTGAGAGATAATGGAAATAACTGATTTATTCCAAAAGCGTATGTATGGTTGTGATGATATCGCCTTGAAAACTCAGATGATACTGATGAATGGTCTTCCCTCTAAACTGCTATCAGTGTTAATATCACGTTTCCAGATTAACTCCAGTTCTCTGTACGCACAGTTGATTGTAATTTTCATCTTCATTAATTTTCTGATACAACACCTAATTGAAAGCAATAAAGAAAGCAAAGAAATTGTAAACAAGAAATGCACAGCCTCTCTATCCAGCTTCAACTCAAAATGCAGATGCATTTAACTGTGTATATACTAAATTTCTTTCTTGGTCATTTCATGAGGACCAGCAATAGAATGGTTACCTGATGAACATTAATGCTGACATGTTACTCAGTATGGAGAAATAAAATGCCATGAATTTTCAGGAGATTAGGTTCTATACTTCTATGTATTTATGAAAACATAAAACTAAAAGAAATAATCTATCATTAAACCTACACATTCAATTCACTGAGTTTTTAAGTGCTAGCGTAAAACATTATAGAATATTTAAACATCCAAGGTATTAAAATATCTTTAAGCTGCCCAATGATGTCCAACACCTTTGTGAAATAATCTCTGACCATGAAGTATTCAGTATTGGAGGGTACTTAGGCTCCAGTTCTCATCATTTTCTCTGATATTATTGTGCCACTTTAAACTATTTCTCTCCCAGTGTCAATGCTTAAGGGAGCTTTAAGTTGCAGGGGGTATTAGCTATTCACTTAATTATCAAGGCAGCAGTATTTGCTTATATTTTACATGTGATCCTCCTGCAGATGGTTATTTAAATTTTCTTTATTCATGTCTCACTAACCAATCAAAAGCTTAACTGAAAAAAAAAAAAAGATAACTGTGCAATGAACTTTGAACAAAATGTCTCACTAAGATTTGAATCACTAGGTGTACTGTGATTTCATAAAGGCCATTGCAGTGGCAGAGATAAGCCTCCAAATCTATGAAGGCAGAGAAAGCATCAAATATTAGTGGAGAACGGGAACTGAAGTGCCCATATTTAAAAGCAAGGGCAAAAATGATCTGGGCAAGTGCAAGCCTATTAGTCTGACCTCTTCAGTTTGCAAGAGCTTTGAAAGCTTTGAAGAAAAAGATAAATTAAAGACAGGGAAATAAATAGGACATAGGATAAAATGAAGCAGTGTTACCAAAGGTAGCTCGTACCAGACTAACTTGACAGCTCTTGTGATAACTGATTTTCCAGACAAAGAAATGAAGTAGATATAATTTGTCTGATTTTGGATAAAGCATTTTCCACAGTGCCACTACAGAGTTTCTACATTAAGCTTGTGGATTAAAAGAATTGAAAGGTGAATCCAGGTGCAGTAACAGCATGTAGTATTAAAAGGGAATATCAGGGATTAATAGCATTTCTACTAGAAGTTGGGAACTCATCATCTGAAACAACACATGTAAAAACAGATAGTTTATTTAAGCTGATCACCAAGAGCACATCAGTGTCAATATGACAAAACATGGCTGTGAAAAAGGCAAATCCTGTAAATTATTAAATGATATATTTCTAATAAAGCCACAGAAGGACAAATAAGAATTTTCTTAAACTCTCATTCAGAATAATCTATACAATTCTGGCCAGTCATATTTATGAAAGTGAAACTGAACTAACAAAAAATATGGGGACAGTCTTCTAGTCAGGAGGAGTTTTAAAGAGCTTGCCTTGTGAAGCAAAGGAAAGGCTGAAGGGAAACAGAGAAATCAAAAGGAAATAAACACAGTGCGGGCAAAAAACATCCATAAGAAATGCATTAGATGATATCTTGCCAGCAGGCAGGATCAGGACACTTTGCTCTGTGATTCCAGAGTCTCGTCTCTATATCACTACCATGATTCCTTTCTTTTACTCTAGTACGGGAACACAAGGACTAGTTTTTTCCATGTAGTTTATAGTTTATAGTCATAGTTTTTCAAACTACAAGCAAGTTCTTTGCAAGTGCATTAGTGAACTGGTTTCTTCCACATCATTTCATTCTCCTCAGAAAAACCCTTAAAGTCACAGCATTTCACAGTAAAAAAAACGGAGGGTCCTCACTAACTACCTGAACCCACATTGTTCTCCATCCAAAAACTGACTATACTGATGAACATTTGATTAAGACAAATATTCCTTTTTATTGTTTTAACATCTTCAAAGCATAATTGCCATCTCTGTGTCATAAAATTTAAGGTGACCCAAAAAGTCACAGTACTATACTGGTGGATCACTCAGTACCAAAACTGCTTTTTTACTAACTTCAGTGAATTAAAGTAAAACTTTTGAGCATGGGTGACTATTCCATAAGTAAGCCTCCCTCACTTTATTTAGAACTCACTCTCTTTTCTATCACCTATGTTTCAAATTTAACATCTTCGTATTGTCATTCTGTTTTTAATATTGACAACATGGAAATGTAAATCTGGCAAGCATAAAAATTGTCAAGATATGAAGAAGTCTTGTTTTCCACAAGAGCAGAAAGAAAATGCAGAAAATATGTAGAAAATGTAGAGATGTAGAACCCAAAAACTATGTACTTTCAAGTGCAAGTATTTTCAGATAACAGAATAAGCTATACAATTAGAAGTGTTTTGAAAAAGTGGCTATAGGAATTTTTAAATCTCTGTTGTTCTTAGATCTATTTAAAGTGACTACCTTCTTAAACATAATGTCTTTCAATCAATAGTGGAGGACTAATTATGGGATTCTTACACGGATGTAAGAGTATGGATGAAGGCCATAATTATATTACACAATCTTGCCAGACTTAAAATTCGCATATTCAGACTCTATTGCATGCATATCCGACTGAAACGTAAATTTTGTTTTGCTGAAGAATTCTTCTGGCAAATAATACTGTGACAGACCTCTGCAGATAAACAGGGAAGCAGGACTCAGACTAAGTTCTCACCTGCTATTTTCATGACAATTATATCTGTCAATAGGCATAGTAGCACTTCTGACAAATAATAGTAGGTCTGAGCCTAATCTATGTTTTATACCTGACTCCTACACATTTTGGGCCACACTTGAAAGTAAGGGTTCAAGTGTAAATAAAAATGACAGGCTGCTCAAATCACAGAAAAATATGAAGCTTGCTTGTGCAGTGACCAAAATAGCTCTAACAGCTGACATAACACACTAAGAAGACAGGAGAGTTGTCAGCTGGGAGTAAACCTAGTTGAAATGCAGTTGGAACATGTTCCTCCACTCTTTTAATGTCAAGTCCTAACACATGCTCATTTGTCACAGCCACCACAGGCACCACTTTCAGAGGAAAAAAAAGCGAGATTAAAGTTAGACCAGACTCTTCCAAAATATGGATCTGGTACATAATGCAAATCTCTATTCCTGAGCAGATGCATAGGAAAATACTTTTTCCCTCTGAGAGATGCTAATGAAAGGCATCCAGGCTGCACAACCAACCTTCAGCTACCAGCTGGGAAGTAGAACATTAAGTCCAGCAGTTAATCCAGATACAGAGCCTTGCACACAGCAGAGGTATGCCCACACAGAAGAAAATATGAATTTTCTACTCATAGAAACAAAAACTGGCTTTTTTCTCTCTGTAAGGTCTTTATCAAATATTTGTGGGGTTTTGGCCCTGGCACTTCATGTAATCTGTAGCATAGACCATAATAACTAATGCTACCTTGAGAATCATCCAATATGCTAGACAATTTCGACTCCCGGTCTCTACTTCCTTGTCAGTATTCTAAAACAATAAGATATTATTAATACCAGCTCATACTGAAAACATAAATGATAGCTGAAGTATCTAAATGGCACTCAGTTTTCCTTGAAAAATCAAATCAGTTTCCCACTCCCTTTTCAAATTTCCCCTTTTGAAGGGTAACAGCAGCCATGTAAGTCATATGGAGCTTCAACCCTGATTATCATCTAAGTGAGTCTACCTCAAGAAATAATGCACTCTCTTTGGCATGTACTATGCCTGTCTTGCAACAGCATTTTAATATGGCCAGGAGCTCATTAAATAACCAGTCATAACCAGTACTTCTTAAAAGTTCTATACCTAGCTTCCTGCTGCATGATATATAGTTTGAGATTTGTAGGTAGACTACAACAGGAGAATGAATGACAAAACAAATCAACAAATAGTGTTTTGTTCCTCTAGTTCCTTGGACTCTTACAAAGTGCTTTTATGTCAGCAGTTCAGTTTGGAGCTGGACTTTGATTTTCAAACAAATTTTCAATTTATCTCCATTTGCTATGGTATGGATCACATCATGGAATGATTCTGGAATGATTCACAGCAAATTAATCCCTTTTAGATGTAAATTAAGCAGAAGATGAGCCCAAGAGTGCACCTAATGCATTCCTACAGTTTAGGGGTGTTCAGTTCAGGATACAAGGGCTAGTCAAAAACAACCTCCTCCACTAAAGTAATATCATGTGGACATCATGCCCTCAGCAACAACAGTTTGGGTCTGCAAAATCACTTCTGTAGGGATAAACTGTTTGCTAATGTAGATGCAGCCCTATAATCTCATGAGGAAAGAGATAATTATTATAATTATTTTATACTTGAATGAGATGCCCTTTTGGTTGTGATTAATCTGAAAAGCCTTTTCAGATCCTCAGAAAACCTCAATGACATGTTGAAAGGGACCTGTCACTCAGAAGGCCCTCAAACAAGTTCCGATCGGCATTTTAGGGCCATTATTCCTACTGTGGCACCATAGCAAAGGGAAAAGACAGCTTGTGAACCAGTCAGGGCACAGTTACCTGCAGTATATCCCCCTAATTTAGAGCATAGAATACAGAATAAATTACTTCAAATTACTCAGTGAATTGTTCCCTTTTGTGAATCAGCAAAACCTTTGTCTTTCAATGCAATTAAATGACAAAAGTCTGTCTGTCTTTCTTTTTCACAGGAAGTATTACCTAAGCTACAAGTAACCCTTCTGTTAAAAGCATAATTCATTGTAAAACTGCCAAACGGGATGCTTTACTGGCTCCATACCTGCCATTTTCATCCATCAGATTATTGACAGTTTTTCCCTGAGTCTGGTAGCCAAGCTCCCAATAGTGACACTACTAAGATGAGTAGGTTGACCCTTTTAGGTGAATAACATACAGAAAATGATGTGCTCAAATGGAAAGCCTAGGAAATTACTGACTGGCAGTGGGACAGACACTGGCCAGCAAGGACCTGCCCTGCTCACCACCACCATCCTCCAGCCCAGAGGGAAGGCACTGGCTTCATGTTGCCCTGACAGACAGGACTTGAGTAAAGGACCAAGCCTAAGTACACTTCAGTTGACTTTATAAAAAAACATTAAGGTCATTATTCATAATTAGATCAAAATCCTTTTATTCAAGCCTAGCAATGTGAAATGTCCTTGAATGAGAAGTTTATAAGAGCCAACTAAGTGAATACAGATGATTTTGTTTCCTAATACAGACTTGGCCCAGAAAACTCTCAGATGTTACCATGTTTACAACAGGTTTAAATGTTTCTAACAAATTCTGCATTTGCATTCTTATGCATGTTTAGTGGAAAAACAAAACATTATTTACTTTTATTTTCATTTTATTATTAAAGAGAGCTCTGTCATTATATTTTGATAACAACTATGTTAACAGCACCATTATTGGGGACAAGGATATTCAGAATATCATGTATCTTGTTTCTAAACAAGAGGTTACAGTCAGTGTTTGTAGTAGTCATGATTAAAGAGAGGGTTGATTTTTTCCTTTTCATTCTTCATTTTATAATAATTACTTGGAACTGCATGGGAACTCGACCAAGTAATGTCTAATTTTCTGCCAGTAACAATCTAAATTTGGTAACATACAAGAGCAGTACAATCAACTAGGATTCTTTTAGTGCTTTCTTAGAAAGGCTTTTTATGTGAGTCCATAAATAAGAGAGCATTACTCTCTAAATGTGCAAGACCTGAAAAGGGTCTCTAGGTAAGAAAGAGAATTAACTAATACAACATAGGAATGGCCATAAATTAAAGACATCAGAAAATTACCAAAACTTCTAAAGATAAATGGTGAGGAAAGGTTTAAAATGCTGTTTCAATGAAATGATGACTTAATTTTAATAAGGGAATGTTATATTTTGCAAAAGCACAGGTACAATACAGTTAATATATTACTTACTAAGAAAAAAATTGTATAATAATATTTCCATATCATTTCAGTCACAAGTATAGCTATTGCAGTGTCATCACCATTAAAGGAAAAGACTATGAGTTTGCCAGACTTGCAGGAGACTATATGTATCATACTGACATCAGCAGTTCATCATACATTGTTTTAATTTTGGAAATCACCACAGCTTCCAAAATTTAGAGAGAAACAAAATGCAATCTGAGCCTAAGTGTATTTCCTTCTGCATCAGTTAATTTTATTTCATTTTAACAACTATCTGCCTTGCGCTTCCCAAAATCTTTGCCGGTTGTTGAGGTTTAGAGGTTTGGGAAATCAGGCGGAAACACCAATTGTGTAGTGGTTTCAATTTGTTTATTCAAGTTTTTGGCCAAACGCCAGTACACTTACCAAAATTTACCTGTTTTTGTTATGAGACAAGGATTAGGAGTGGGCAAAGCAGGCTCAAAATTCAAGAATATAAAGAAAGTTTATTAATAAACCTAAAACAAAAGGGGAAAAAAAACCAAGAAAAACCAGAGCAAAACCTTCAGACCACCCCTCCTCCCTCCACCTCTCCATTTCTTTCTCCCTGACAACACAGAAAAAGACAACACTTCGACTTCCAGTCAGTTTATCACCTCTGAAAAAGTCTTTGTCTCAGTTCATTTAGGGAGACAAGTCTCTTTTGCTTATACCATGGATTCTCTGTAAAAAAATACAGGTTTTTATGGGTCTTCTGCCTCACTACCGGCAGCGGCCTGGGAGAAAGATCTGGTGGTGGTGGATCCCCCCCACACCAGTAGCCTTCCCACAGCCACTACGGTGGGTCATGAACAGTCCACGGGGTACCTTTTTAAGGATGAACAGTTCAATTGCAGCAACAAAGAAAATTCCTTCTTCTGTGTTGAGCAACACAGGTTCTCCTGACAACACAAGTTCTCTGGCATTACCCAGGGACCAGGGCTCTGGGTCACAGCCTCTTCTGTGTCTTTGTTCAAGTTTCTCATCTGGCTGCACTTATTTTCAACACCTACTTGTCTTTACCCAGGTGTTTTTGGTTCATTGGCTGCAATTAGAACATCACATCCCCCCTTTTGGACTATGTCTTCATATATTACAGGGAATTTATTAGCTCAGTCCCAACCGTGGTTCTCCAAAAGAATTTTCAGCTTCACTCCCAAAGCACTTCTCATACTCCTCCCTCTAAGTATCAGTTCTGTTTCCTTCACTGACTTAGAGTCTCTATGTGTTGGTGGCGAGAGAAGCAAGACGTAGATTCAATGTGAATCATAAATCAAGCTCGTTTATTGTCAGACAGTGCACATACTTATACTACTTTACGTGCTCAAAATATTATTTACTTACAGAAGTTTCACATGGGATCTTTCTCTAATTAGAGCACTACATTATTATCAGAAGGCTACAATAACAGTTTCTTCTGCCAAGTTAATCTTTGGACACCTGCAGCTTGTTTTCAGCTTTCATGTCTCCCTTTCCCACAGCTGTCTTGAGAAGAAC
This sequence comes from Eopsaltria australis, assembly GCA_034509425.1. Taxonomy (NCBI): domain Eukaryota; kingdom Metazoa; phylum Chordata; class Aves; order Passeriformes; family Petroicidae; genus Eopsaltria; species Eopsaltria australis. The sequence continues at coordinate 129,672 of JAVTVJ010000778.1, read as the reverse complement.
CTTGAGCAGAGGCCTAACTCTTGTCTATGGGGCCTGGATTGCTCACTTATACTTTATGTTTGTGCAGCCAGAGATGGCCATTTCCCAACATATCCCCCTTCTTTTCTTTGAGCAATCCAGGCCTGGTTTACACCTTTTTTTTTTTTTTTTTTTCTTCTACTGTATTCATCAAATACTTAACTACACATGGCAATAATACACTTATGATTATAATAATTACTAAAACTATCAATTCCATTTTTACAAAGTTCACTAATCAGTCTTTAAAACTTAAGCTTGTTAACCAGTCTCTTAAAGGTGTACTTTTAAGTGTACTACTATCTGTATCTTTTTCGTGATTTAACACACATACTTGCAACCTTACAATTCCTCTTTCTGTTTTAATCAGTATGAGTTTGTTTATGGCATTACCAGCCATTTGTCATAGGTAGCGCAGTAAGAAACACACATAACTAGACATAAGAATACTTCTAATACTATGTGCTAAACATTCTAAGGTGATCTTGTGATTTTTTCACTACCCAATAGTTCAGCAAATTAGCCTCAATTGCTTCATCTCTGAAGGCTGTTGATCAGGGTAATATCTTACCGAATTCTGGAATACTATACTAACATCCAGGGTCTGCAACAGCTGCCTTGTTTCAGTGAAGACATGGAAAGCCCTTCTGGATAGGGTCTCCAAGTCCACCCCAAAAAGGATCCAGCTGATATAAATTCCAATTATTAAGTCAAACCCGACTTAAATACGATTTGGATGCAGAAACACCTGGGTCTGTTGGTAGATGTCCAACCAGGGAGAGTCAAGGCTTGGCCAGGGCCAGGGCTCTAACTGGAGGGATTTCCCTAGCACAGATCTTATGAGAAAACTGTTAGAAACAACAACTAAGAAGGTTACTTAAATCTGAGCAAATAATAGAGACAGTTACACAAACATAACACAGGTTGTGCAGACTGTAAAATAACAGACTTTGCCAAACACTTTTGACTAAAAAGACCATGGTACCATGAACATGATAATTAAAAGATTGCATATGCATGAGTTTACGTACGTAATCTTAACAGAACCTAATCCTTGCTATAACACACATGGCTATGTATAGTTGTAGTTAACTCTTATAGAACCTAGTTGTAATACTTAACTGTAACAGAACTTAACAAACCTAATAGCATTTAAACTTTAACAATATATTTATAAGTACTAATACATCAGGGGTGATCGCTTGGGATATGTTCAAAAACAGTGTTGCAAGCTGCAAGCACACAGATCCATCTTTTCTTTGCTCTATCTTCTCCGGGATCACTGTACTTCCAAGTTCAGCTGTAGGTATAAAACTCAAACACTCATTGAAACAAAGTAAAACAGGAAAAACAGTAAGAACAGATTACAATTCCAGTTATTCATTTCTATCTAGCAAGACAATTCCCATCATTAATTAACAAACAATACAAAGGTATACATTTCCTGACAAATTCTGCTACTAAGGCTTACCACTCGAAAACATGCAGGATTTTGCAGAATGAAAAAATCAAGACAGAAATATTTGAAATCTTATTCTAATACTATCACTATAAGAAACAAACTGCCCAGTTTTGCTCCAACAAGCAATCTCCTTGTCTCACTTTTACATTATAATTCTTGATAAAAGATACACCACTTAACTTTAACTTTCAAGAGTCCTTCAAGGAAAATCTGACTTAAACATTTCTTAATATATAGTCTGCAAGTTTGCACATGTTATTTATTCAAATGTTTCTTCTAGCTTATTAATCAGTTTATATTTTTTCGAAACTTCCTTATTCTGCTCGGCCTCAGCCGTGCTTTGGCACCGGCCTGTTAGGTGTACAATTCTGCTGCGTCCCCTCTGGATCAGTTCTGCCACGTTTTCCATCCTTTGTTTTTGCTGAATTGTTGTTGTCGGCTGGATGCTTGTAAACAGTCATTCCAGCACTCCCACTTTATCTGTCCTCCCTGTCTCCCCCTTTTTCTTTTTGCACTGAATAAGTGCAAGTCTTGTAGCAACCTAGATTTCCCAGATCTTTTCTCGTTAACACAAATCCCACCAGTAAAGTCAGCAGCAAGTATACGAGACAATTTGAACAGTCTTTGATACTTGCAGAAAAGCGACCGATTAAAAGTGCACCCAGGGGTTGACTCAGGAGCACCGGCGGTCGAGGGCGCAGGCGCAGAGAGTGCTGGGACGGTGCTGTCGGAGCGCGGCGGGCGGCTGCGCTCTCCTTCCCGTTTTCCGGTGCCAGCAAGCGAGCTGCGCGCGGTCCCTGTGGCTAGGGAAAACTGTTGTTACTTAGTCGATGCTGGGAAAAAAGGTTCCTCGCTGCCCGCCCGGCGCACGGAAAAGCTGTGGCTGTTCCCGCGCCGTGTCACCACCGCTGCCGGCTCCACAGCCTCCCACCCCCGGCGCACTGAGATGCCGCCGGAGCCGAGGGCAGGGACCGCCGGGCAGGAGCCGCCGCTTACTGCAGCGGCCGCGGGGAGAAATCCGAAACCGCTGCGAGGAGAAATCCGAAACCGCTGCGGGGGAGGGGGGGGGGGGTGCCGTTGGAGGCTCGCGGGCCGAGCTCTCTAACCTTTTAAACATGTAGAAATTCCTCCAGTACATCACTTTTCTGTTTCTTCTTCCCTGACGGATTGTAGAAGCGAGTCCGATTGCAAAGCTGTTTTCACAGACTCGGGGGCGGCTGTCCGGTTATCACTGAACGCGTCTCACAGCGCCTTTTTAATTGTCTCTCAGACGGGTATTTGAAAGGCCACTCTCGCTCTCAGGGTTAGTCTACAGTCTCAAGTCCATTTTAGGAGATTCCGAATAATGGAATTACCACAGTTTAATTCTCTCACAGAGATGATAAATTGGAAGAGGTCCTGGACTGTCAGCTGTCCTTCATCTATCTCCATCCCTTCCGTCCTCTTCCCGGACCCTGAAGCACCGAGGTTCTCTGCCTAGGCGCGACCCTCCCGCCTCTGCGCTAAGGGCCTGCGTCTGGCAGGGGCTATCATTTCACCTCTTTTGTCTCCCATGGCGGTGACTATTTCTGCTATAAATGCCTGCATTCCCACCGGCACTCGGCTCATCTTTTCTAACATGACCTGAATGGAGGTGTCTGCGGGGAGCGTCTGCTGATTACAATTTCCTAAAACACACTGGCGTAACAGTGCCCCTTGCATCCACCGCGGCACCCCAGCTGTGATAGGTGCGGATACCCTGTCATCCTGCAGGGACTCAAAGAGCACTGGAAACGCCGCTTCTGCTCGGCTTAAAGTTCTAACGTCCTGAGCTAGTTTTTCATCCCCTTCTTCTAAAGCTTTCCGGTGTACTTTCGCCCAGGTGACCCTGCGCCTCCCTCCCCCCACGTTCCCGATTTGCATATTCTGCCAAAAAGGGACAAAGCCTCTACCCAGCGAGGTGGGGGGTGCCGGCGGCTGGTCCTGGCGAAAAGGGACACAACCCCCTGGCACCGGGGTGGGGGGCACAGGCGGCTGGTCGTGGCGAGAAGGGACACCGTCACCTCCACCCGGGGTGGGGGCAAAGCCAGCTGTTCCTCCTCCTGGGGCCCGGCCGGTGCACAGGGGAGGGGCGGATACCCCTCCTCCGGCTCCGGCGGCGCGGGCGCCGGGGGGGCCGGTTGCTCCGCGCAAGCAGCGGCCGCCTCCGGGGCAACGCCGTGCTCGGGCGGGGAGCCGTGCACCCCTCGCACCACACACCTCCCTTCTGCCGGCAGACTGGGCGTTTCGTTACCAATGCCGAGCATTCCCGGGATAGGGCGCTCACCTCCCGGAGTCCCCTCGCTCCCTTCCGCGATCCCTTCTAGTTTCGCCGTGGCAACGGCTGCAACTTTTTTCTCTGCCTGGTATCTTTGCAAACAGGTCGTTACCTCCCTCCAGGGCTTCCCTAGCTTAGCGCATACTTTGTTGCTGTCTAAAATTCCCTCAAACAACTGATCACCATATTTCCGCCATTCAGGCAGGTCAAAGATCGTGTTAGGGTCCCCGAAGCAACCCTTTGTCATCCCTAACGTAACTAATCCTGCTACCTGTTTTAAGGTATCTTTGCTAACTCCCCGCTTTTCTAAAAAGCGTGTTAATAAGTCTACGGCTACCTCTTTGTCCATCTTCGTCCAGCTGGTTAACCACTTCTAGCTGATCGCAACGGCCTCCGCGTCCCTCCGCGCTGGCCGGGGCTGCGTCGTTCCGCGCTGGCCCCTCCGCGTCTTCCCGCTGATCCCGCGATCGCCACGCAGCTTGTCAGAGTATAGCCTTTTCGGGCGGTGGACCTCTCTCCCGAGGCCCGAGCTATCGGATCTCCCTTTCGTCGCGCAAAAGGTATAGATCTTCGCTCCCCGGCCGCTGCTGCCGGTGCTTCCCCGATCTCGCCGGTCCCGTCCCGCACGTCGGCTCCGTCCTGAACGTCGGGGTCACCATTTGTTGGTGGCGAGAGAAGCAAGACGTAGATTTAATGTGAATCATAAATCAAGCTCGTTTATTGTCAGACAGTGCACATACTTATACTACTTTACGTGCTCAAAATATTATTTACTTACAGAAGTTTCACATGGGATCTTTCTCTAATTAGAGCACTACATTATTATCAGAAGGCTACAATAACAGTTTCTTCTGCCAAGTTAATCTTTGGACACCTGCAGCTTGTTTTCAGCTTTCATGTCTCCCTTTCCCACAGCTGTCTTGAGAATAACCTTGAGCAGAGGCCTAACTCTTGTCTATGGGGCCTGGATTGCTCACTTATACTTTATGTTTGTGCAGCCAGAGATGGCCATTTCCCAACATCTATGCTGTATTTATGTAGATGTCCTCACTCGTTCCTCTCTCTCTGCAGGGAAGGATGGGTGTCTGGAAGTTTAATCTGGGCATGGAGAGAGTTAATCTCTCTTTCCGGCATTGTGACGATCACGTGGTCTCTGCCGGGCTGTTTGAAAAGGTCCGAACCGGATGGTAAAAGCACTCAGAGTCTCGGTAGCCTTGCTCTGCGTAGCTGGCTTGGCCTGGTGGGGCCGGCCCGGAGCAGGAGGGCCCTGGGGTGACAGAGCAGGGCCCGGTCCGGGGCAAGATGGAGTCAGCCCGGCCCCTGCCTGGCCCGGAGCATTACCCAGCACTGCCCACTGTAGCTGACATGTTGGCCTGGCTGAACTGCCTCTGCCAAGAGCCCGGGGCGGGTCCTCCCCTGCCTCTGCTGCACGGCCACTCCAAACCTCTCCCTCCCCTTCCCTCTGGGGAAGGAGGAGGAGGAGAGGAGGGGGGGCAGGGGTAGGGAAGAAGCCCAGTCTTACCAGGGAGAGCGCAGGGAGCTGCTTCTCTCTGAACAGCAGCAGGCAAAAGAGGAAGAGGCTCAGAGGTCCTCGGCTTATATATGATTTTTTTTTTCCTCAAAGGTGCATCAACTTTTAATTAGTTGGCCCATATATCAATGCTTAAAACTACCTGGTTATTGGTTCTCTCTCCCAGAAAGGAAGTTGTACTACTTCCTGCAGCATGGTTCACTTTCAAGATTGGCATCCCTTGGGCCAACCCAGGACACCAGTTAAAGGTGAAAGCTCTTCCTACAACACTTATTCAAGAAAGGATCTTCTCTGGTTTTATATTGCTCCGTGCATAATTTGCAGTTGCAGCTGCTAACAATGGGCCTCCATTTCAGTACCCTGTTGCACAGTGAAGGAAGCACATCTTTCCCAGTTTCTCTTGAGTCTTTGATATTTAGTGTTTCTCTGAAAGCTCCCAAAGTCCAATAATTAGACAAGAATTTCAATTGTAATTATCCTTTGCAGTTTTACAGAAAATGGGATTTCTAAAGGCAATGAAACAAAAGTATCCATTTTCATGTATTAAAGCCTTAAGAAGTTGAAAAAGATGAACCTAAATTTCCAGACAATCAGATTTGGCAAGTACTGCCAAATTTTTGGTTTGGAAATAAATCAGTGGAGTCACATATTTATTTTATGCTTCTTTTTCCAAATTATCTACAGATGCTGTATGGAAATTTATTCTGGATAGCTATATTAAGTACAATAAATTCACTTACATCACTATTGTTCATGTTTAATTAATATAAATGCTGAACCAGGAATATAAACAATTTGCATAAAACAAGTCACAAACTATGGAAAGGGGAATTTTCCCATAATTTTCTTATGAAAGCTTTGAAATTTCAGAGAAAAATAAAATTGAAATTTCAAGGTCAAGGTGGTTTAGCACCCAAGTGATTTTAAAATGCTACCTAAATGATGAAAATTACTTACCACAGAAATGCATACCTTAAACAAAAAGCTACTAAGATAAATAGAAGTAAAATTCTATTAATTAAGACTGATCCTTCTGTTTTGGATTCTTTTCTGTTTCTTTTAATAGGTAATAGTTTGTGCCCCTTCCTCTTTTACTGGTATCACAGCAATGCACGTTTGGTTTTCACTGTCTAACCCAAACACTGCTAAATCTCCTGTGAATGGCAGGAATGAGGATGAATTCACATCTCAGAAATAAATCTGGAAACAAGAAGAGCCATGAATCTGTAAAGATATTGTCTTCAAATATTTCCAGTGGCTGGCTTGCTCCTGTATGTCCAGTCTAATATATTTTATTTGATGGTGGTAATTCATGTTTTTTCAACAGAAAAAGGAGGACTAAAATCCAGTTGAAAGAAAGTGTCTATAGGACACTTTTCTGCACACTGAGAGCAGTGTCCCTTTCCAATCCTACGTTTCCATTATATTTCACCTAAGACAGCATAGAGCTGACGAACCTAAACTGTATGCCATGACCTCAAAGTTTAGCAGTCATCTCAAACTATTCATCTCATTTACTGCAAGATGTGCAAAGTATTTACATGAACAAACAATGGAATGAAGTGGGAAAGCTATTCACTCAGTATATATTGTTCCCATAAATATAAACCACTATATATTTCCAGTGCACTGTCAGCCAGATTAATCTCATCAAATACCAATTCTTTGCTCAGCTATAATGAAACTCTTTTACGTGAGGTAAAAGATAAATGGGACATTTCTCATGATTGCTGTAATTCGGAAATACTCATTTACAGGCAGTACAAGAAAAAAAAGTTAGTCTTTGAGCCTCACCATAAGTTTTTTTTCTATTTTGGACTGTTCCTCAAAGTATTATATTTGTTAAATACTAATTAAAAATGAAAATGCTATGTTTTATTATTGCTTGAGTGATGCCAATAGGTATATATTAATTAATAATCTGAAAAGTGGGGATGGATGAGATGAAGCCCACTCAATGGAGTCCTTTACTTATCCAGCAAGAGTATATTAAACAGCTGCAATTTCCTCTTTTCACACAGTTATGACAACTATTTCCTCCTGGTAGGAGCAGCACCAATTGCACACTAATGCCAGATACTAAAGTGTGTTTGAGAGCATTTTGTTCACTCTATTCTTCTGCCATGCAGAGTTCTCCACTTAAATTATTGTTCATAGAATGCCCCAAGGCACTGTCTCTGGAAACTGAACACCCAAATGAGATTTAGAAACAAGTCTTTGACACCATTTTCCAGAATATCTGAAGTCCTGACATACCCTTAGAAGGTCTTCTGTGTTTGTTAGCTTTCTTTATTTCTGGACAGAGCAGAAATGACATTTCACCCAGCAAAAGCTGTGTTTTCATTATTTCAAAAACTGGAACAGTAGTCTACTATGCTTAATCTACTATGCTTAACCTCTCTAACATTAGAGAACTGCTAAAATTTCTGCATTTTTTTTTGCTGTCCTCTAAAAATAATAAAAAGTCTAAAAACAAAAACCAGAAAAATAATCCAAATATAAGAGCCCATAATACACAGACTTATATGTTTTACAGCTTTTTTAACCCCTGAAATAAGAACTTTGCTTTTCTAATCAGAATTTAACTCCTGTTGCTTTAAAATTCATCACTAAAAGTGTATTCCAGTTGAGAGTGTTTGACAAATACCAAGAGTTTTGATTAACCTGGTAGCCAGATGGCAACTCTTGGTCTGAGGTTTGGTGTTACTTAGCTGGATTTTAGTTTTTGTTCTTAATAGGTATGGCAAATATTGTATCCCACCACTACTATATTTTAGCATATTTAATTGCCAATTTCACAAGAAACCAATCCACTGCTTTTCCCAAACAGAGGGTGGAAGTTGATTTTAAAACCATAGTGAGACTTGTTTTCCAAAATGCTTACATAGCTTTATGAAGTCTAATTGCTGTTCAGTATGCATGTGGAATATCAGCTCATGAGCGTGTATGCAGTTAGAGGCCAAGTATGTAAGGTGTTGAGCTCTCTAGCCTGGAACTCTGCACAGGGAAAACTTTTTGTATTTAAAACTCAGCACATGTTCCAGTTTCTGTGGAACTGGGGCTACACCTTCAGCTCTCGGGAGACACAAGTGTCCATTTTGGACATTATTTACCCTTTCATTATATATCTACTCTTTTATTAGTTTTAAATGTGGGCAATTAACAGCTGTACAAGTCAGGCATGCAATAAAAACAAATTTTTAAATGAATTCTACTCTAACTTCCAAGCTCAATCTATGGGTGCTGCAAAATCAAAAGTGATCTAGAATAATGTTATAAAAATGAAGAGTTTACATGAACTCATCTTGGCAAATAAAAAATATGAAAAACAACAGTAGGCAACATAAGTCAGAAATGTAGGTCCTAATATCTCCCAGCAGCCTCCGAAGTTCAAATCTGGATATGAAGCCAAAGCCCATGCCTCACCAATCATTAATAACTGTAATATTTGAGAATAACTTGTGTGCAAATAAGAAAAAAAATGAAACTAAAAAGCAGTAAAACCACCTCTTGACAACACACATACAGCACAGGAATAGAGTGAGGGACATGAGTTGGAGCAGCCTGTCTGCCCCAATGTGACCTTAGAGCTCTGTCCCGCAGCAAGGGGAGCTCCTGCCCCCTCACCCAGTCATGCTACAGCAGCAGCCACAGTCCATGAACTGTGCTCTGCTGGAAAACAATTGCCAGAGGCAAAGTGCACTGCCAACAGCCTCCTAAACCTCCCCTTACCTCAAAGGACCTGGCCCATATATTTTATAAGAGAAAGTATTAAATAAAATTGTTTCACATAAGTACAATGCTATTCACACTGAAGCCATATATAAATGCCTACAGCTTTTGCACCGTGTTCAGCACAGAACCGACTCCAGCAGCAGATGTCCAGAAAAATAAACAAGAGCTACAACAGTGTCCAAGTAACATGAAATCCTACCAACAACTGAACCATCAAATTAGCAGGTAACTGATATTAATTGGGATCTTTGAATACTGCAAAATATTATTCATTTGTACAGTGAAAGTCTGATTCCTTACATTGTTACACAAAGACTAGGATAGAATAAATATAATGGATTAATGAATAATATGACAGAATGAATAGTATGCATGCTGTGGGAAGATAATGATGTGCTATTAAATAGATCAGCTATTATGATTCCTAGATTTCAATAATATAGTTAAGAAAGAGCAAATAGGACAAAAAGGAGTGAAAGAAATGTAATGTTGTTATTAAAAATGTGTGCCTAAGGACCTTATGTGTATACTCCCTCACAATTTAATCTGATTAACAAAATGTAATAATTTTCAGCCCAGCACTACTTATGGGAATAATCCCAAGTTTTCATTTTATATAAGATTTTGTACAAAATACTTCTCAGCTCGAGATAACTAACAAGCTACTTATTAGAGAGCCTGCATAATTTTATGACACAAAGTAGGGTTTATCACACATATCACATCTAAACTGTAATGTAAAAATTGTATCCAGTCATTGCTGGGTTTGACTGACTGGAACTAAACATGGTGGGAATAAAATATATATTCTTTTCCAAATGCAAGAAGAAACTATGTTCTCATTAAAATGATTTGCTGATATGACTTAAAACAATTTATTTAATCTTCACCTTTTTATGTAAATATCCTTCAACTGAGAATTTAAAAAGTATAATTTAAAATAGATTTTGTAAGTATAATGAGGTGCTGTGTCATATGGGAAGACAAATTAAAAGTTCAATTCACACTGTTATAGCAGCACTACCACCATGGAGCTACTAATCTTGTGCACAATGCTCACAGTAGAATGTACTCCAGTCTCTGTAGGGCACGTGATTATAGACTTGCAGGGAGACTGGGATTTAAATTATTCATCAATGCGGATTTCCTTTTGCAGAAAAATTAGTGTGCCACATAAATATCAAAACTGTTAATTCTTGGTCTTTTGCAAATTAACTGCCTGGTAACAGCATCCGCTATTACGGGCTAGTTTCCCTTGCAGTTACAGTAGCAATATTCTTCCAAACTGAAAGCTGTATACAAAAATGATGTAGAACATTCTCACAGCCAATTACACGGTCCTGTAAGTGCAAAGAGCCATGCATAAGCCTGTCAGAGACCTGACAAATGCCAGAATATGGCCACAACCTCTATGTCCAGAGAACAATGCCATCTTAGCTACAGCACTTTACAGATGAACATCCAGAGGGAAGAGGATATCAAAATAATTTGCCTGAAAAAGACTTGCAATTTTCAAAACTGACAGGTATGGATTTACAGTGAAGTGATATGTGCTTTCATCCACCTATTAACCATGGAACAGTATGAGCCCATTATTTACAAAGTCAAACTCCATCAACATCTAAACAGTATTTGTTAAACTTCCAAACAAGTGGTACCTGCTCCATTTGGGCAGCAGAGGTTGGCAACATCTGTGACATGTCAGATCTATCAGCATTTCAGTGGAGCAATACCAGAAGTTGGTTTCTTCTACATTTGAGGGAACTGTCATAAAACTTTCAACCTATAAGATAGATTTAAATGACCTATTCCTAGCAGCTTCGCTGAAGGTATTCATTGGGTGCAAAGATAAGCAGGTGACTAAGGTTTGGCCATTATAAAAAGAAGGCAGAACAAATTAGTGAAAGGAATGTCTTGGTTCCTTTCTTTATGCCTCGAATGGTACTTTGGACTTGTGGCTCAAAAATTGTAACCGACAAGAAATTATAAAAAAAGAAAGGTTTCACAGAAAAACACTTTTGACAGCTACTTCAAAAAAAAGCAAATATCCTTGATTTTAATACATAATTTAATTTACTGCTTCTGCCTTAGAAATGAAACAGTCAAAAGTAAGAACTACTATCAAGAAGGAAAGCATCAAACTCAGTGACATCTGGTTGAAATACCAATATTAAAATTTGAGGAAAAATTAATCAAAGACACTACCTAAATAATTAAGTGCAAAGAAATGCATACAGGTTGATACTGGGCCAAAACACACCATCTCCAGTTCAAAATATTAAATGTTTACCTTTGAAGCCTGAAAAGTAAACAAAATCTTCTGCCTAGACTACAGTTACACAGAAATCATAGCTGTTCATAGTGAGACAAAACATGGAAATTTGTCCATTATGTCAGATTTCAGTTTACACTTTTGAGAACTCATATGACAACATTTTGGTCTCGCAAGACAAATCACATCCTCGTTTTAGTATAGCTCTTTAGGTACCACTGTAACCCTGCAATGGAACTTTAATGGATATGGACCAGTCCTATGTCAAACCAGTAAATCCAAACATTTTGGTTAGTCTTGATCATTCTCTCCTGGAAGGCTAAAACCACTATATAAAAAAAAAAAAATTGGGAACACAACCCAGCACCCCCAGAAATGCAGTTATATCTAGTCAGCCTCCTCTCCTGCCATCTGAAGGATACTCAGAGAATATGCAGACCAGCCAGGACTCTTTTCTTTTTCTCATGGCTATCAAAGGAGGCAACCTGGCATATAATACTATATTTCCCACAATAATGATCCCAATACAAATGCTTACAGCTCAAGGAGGTCTGTCTACAGGAGCTGAAAATATCATTTGGGACACAAACCAGACACTTCTAGAGGAAGACTGCTGACTTACACATAGCTTTTCTTAAATGCTGACTTTTTAATTTTTGGAAATATGTTCAGGATCCTGAAGAAGGATGTATTTTACTCTATAAGAACATGGTTGATCTTAATCCCTAAACTAGTAAATATCACTGATTCTACTGTGACAAAATCCATGAGGAGTAAATTGCCACCACCAGCAAGTTCTACAAACTGAGATACTCTGCCCAGGAATATACACCTGAACCTAATCCAAGAGGAAAAATGCACTGCAATACTCTTCCCAGTTTTAAGTCCAGATAACACTATAATTTAAAAATACATCAGGTTTCATTATCTAGAAGAGGTTTATTTTTTAGTATGAACAATTCTGTTTTTTTCAAGAACAGTATTCGATTAATTCACCTTCCCTCTCACTCCGTAACAGAAGCAAAGCAAAATAGCACCCACATGGAAATCAGTCATGGTTTCTAATTATTTTATGACAGTTTGTAGCACTGACAGGTGCAGATTTTATTTCAGTTAAGTTTCAGGTGTGACATTAAGAATCTTTTTTCATCAGTGTGTATGAATTTTAAAAATTATTCTGAAATTATTATTAGGAAAAAACAATTTGCAGAATCATAGAATGGTTTGAGTTGGAAGGGACCTTCAAGATCATCTAGTTCCAAACCCCTGACCTGGGCAGGAACACCTTCCATACACCAGTTTGCTCCAAGCCCCATTCAACCTGAACACTTACAGGGGCACTATAGGCACTTCTCTGGACAACCTATTCCATAGTCTCATCACCTCCACAGTAAAAAATTTATTCCTAATATCTAATCTAAACCAATTCTCTACCAGTTTAAAGCCATTCCCCCTTGTTCTATCACTATGTGCCCTTGTAAAAAAAAGTGCACACAGTGACAGGACAGAAAGGGCAATTCTAAATAATATTCAGGGTAGTCTTTTTCACATAATCTTCCTTACAAAATTTCTATTCAAATTATTCTAACTATCTTCACATAGATACAGACAGCATATTTGACTTTAATGGACAGAACACCACATAGTGATGATGACCTTGAAGCATTTCTCCTGCAAGTTTAGACATTCTTCCAGGAGAGCACCAGAATTCCAATGCTTTTGGACACATGTAAGGATAAAAGAAGTAAATCCTTTTATTTAAAAACAGTTGGTTTTAAACATAATTTTTCCCTTTAAAACGCCATTTATTTCCAGATATGTATTTCAGTCTTTATTCCTCTAATTAAAAAGTAACATAGTGAAAGCCTAGCACTGCTGAAGGAGCACTCAGGAAAAGATAATTACCTTTCCTATTGTCTTACTCGTAGGCTCTGAAACTAAAAATGCCAGTACTTGTGATAGGCCTGTACATTGTAGGTAATGGAGCAGCCAGCCTAAATAGAGCCCCATGCCACTGCAGATGGATTGTTTCTGTTACTCCAGTTAGTTAATTTAACAGGAGATTAAGTACCTCAGCATTGCACAAAGAAGACTGAAGGCCAAGTCCCTTGGTAACTTTAAAGAATGTCCAAGCACAGAGGAAATTCCTTACAGATAAAGTACAGCCTATAAACTTTCCAATTTTTCTATTCCATTCCTTTCCTCAAAGGGAGAAGAGGGCTGAGCCTGGATAATAACATTGTCTTTTCAGCATAATTACCCAGCTTTTCACTGCTTCACACATAATTAAGTATTAATATTACCCTATAAGTAAACAATACGTACATGATATATCTGCAATGGGCAAGAAAGCATTGCCTTGTACACATGCTGTTCACCGGAGTAAAATTGCAAATTGCATGCTGAATCAGAAGCCATACTATACTGTCAGATATTTTTTATTAAAATATACAATGAACCATTAAAAATTAATTTGCACAATGCTAGAAGTATTCATTATTGCAGGGAGTCCTATACAGCGAACAATGTGTCTAAATACATGGATAGTCACATAAAAGAAGACACTGGACACAAGACTGCTGTTTGGAAACATCATTACATGTGTGTTCATACTGTAAAACTGCCTGTGGTGGCTTAACCCCAGCCAGCAGCTCAGCACCACCCAGGTCACTCTCTCCCTCCAGAAGGATGGATAAGAGAATCAGATGGCTAAAAGGGAGAAAACTCATGGGCTGAGATAAAAGAAGTTTAATAGATAAAGTCACACACTCAAGCAAATCAAAACAAGGAACTTGATGCCTGAAGGATTTTTGCTGCTTTTCTTCTGAATATTTCTTACACTGTTCCCTATATTCACAAGTATTAGCATGCATACTTGTGATGCTTTAGGTGATAGTTTAGCCCGGTTTCATGGTGTTTAGGAGGCCGGTAGACTAAACACCCCTGAAACTACATAGAGTTAGAAGACCAAACACACTGTTTTCATGGGCCCTCAAGGTCTCCTAGTAGAACAGATTTTGTAAACTAGAAGTTAGTCCACCCAGGCCCCTTATTGGGCCCTCGTGGTAGATATGCTAATGTGTAGAGTCTTTAATTGTATACTCGATTGGGGGGACGGGGCTTTTGCGATGCGTTCTACCTGGACGGCAGAAGCCATCGAATGGGATCCTATTAAAATACCGAGGTAAACAACCCCCAACCCTTTCACTGTGTCTGAGCCTTTATTTCCTAAGACCAGAAAAAGGCATCAACTAATTCAGTACTTCCCTTGGTCAGGCAAGTGCTCAACCATCTTCAGGCAAGCACAGCTCCATCACACATAATGGTGGCTTGGGAAGACAAATGCCTTCACTCTGAATGTCCCCCCTTGTTCTTTCCCCCAACCTTTATTGTTGAGCACAATGATGATCTGCATTATCCCTTTGGTCAGTTGGGGTCAGTTGTCTGTGTCCCCTCCCAGCTCCCTGTGCATCCCCAGCCAACTCACTGACAGAGTAGCAGGAGAGGCCCAAAGTCTTGATGTTGTGTCAGTGCTGTTCAGCAGTACCTAATACATCCCTGTTTTCAGCACAAAAAAATAAAAACAAAAAACAACAACATTTCCAAGGACTAGAGACACTATATTAGATATTCTTAGCCTAAGTGCTGATGACTGCATGGGGCAGGATGCAAAAAGGCTATTTAGAATGAGGTCTTCCATGTTCGTTTGTGAACTTTGAGACAAGTCAACTTTAGAACTGCTCAGTCTGACCTCTGTCCTATATTTAAAGATCACCAACACAGGACAAGAGTTCAAACAGTATGATTCCTCATACAGCAGCCAGCACTGCAGGGACTCATGGGTCTTATGCTGTACCAAGACCATTGAAATAATAACTACAAATGCCTTATTTTCCATAATTTGGTTTCATCACTTTCAGAAACTCTTTCTGTGTTTGCCTTTCAAAATATCCTATAGTGATAAATTTTAGAATTTACTTTTTAGTTGTAGGAAAAAGCACTTCCATTTATTTGCCTTACACTGCTAAAGATGATGCTCCTTGGCTATAGTGTAACAAGAAAGAATGATAATTTATGATTTTGTACATATTTTCACATTTCATCACAGGGGTTTTTCAAAGGAAAGAGTCCTAGTTTACACTGCCTTTTCTAATAGCACAGGTGCTCCATGCCTGTTACGATCTAATTATTATGGTTCTTTAGAGATACCTCTGCCCGAATTAGGGTACAAGCAAGACCATATGCCAATCAATAGTATGGGTTTTATTTGATAGTAAATATGAGAGAGAGAGAGAGAAGAAGAGAGAGAAAAGAGAGAGTAGGGAGAAATAAGAAAGAGAGAGAGAGAAGAAAAGAGAGAAAAGAGAGAGTAGGGAGAAAGATGGGGGGGACAGAGAGGGACAGGGACAAAAAGGTATCACCACTCCGTGGGTCCCATTGGTGTTCTGATGTCCTCTTCTCAGTGGTGGAAGTCCCCCCAAAAGCACAGAGTGCCATGGGTTAATATACACTCAGGCCAGGTGGAAATGTCCAGGCTTGTCCCCCTGGGGGAGGGGGCAGCCTCTAGCAGCAGACTCTGCTTGCATCATGTGCAGTCCTGTGGTGCAAGGCGTCTGGGGAGCACTTTGAGAGGTCTGTGATAGACTGTGACTCCCCCTCAGCTGCCTCTCACGTGAGAGTCCCGTGGATGTGGCTTGTGGGGTTGGGGAGGCTTCACAGCTGGGCCAGTTTGTGTCCTGGAGGATGCGTGTGTATTGCCTCTGATCAGAGGTTATGCCATCCTTCTCCCCCTTTCAGCTGGGGGCTAAGGCTGTGTAAACGTGGCTTCTGTGAGCTGTGCTTTGCCCCCCACCCCAAACTCAGCCAGAAATGATTCTCAGTACAGCTGGCGGCTTCAGCTTTTGTGGATGCATTCCTTTCCCTCAGGCTGAGATTGAACAATAGGCTTTTCCCTTTATCTAATCTCAGCAGTTTAGCTCAGTCCAAAGTCTCAGTCAGGTATCTTCAGGGAAGCTTCTCTGATCAAAACTTTATATTAATGTTTGAGGCATGAACTATTTTCAGTCTCTGACAGCCACCCTGTGACTCAAACATTGTAATTAATGTCTCTTTCTTGGTGATCTTCAGTTTATGGGTTGTCCACGGGGGTGATACCTACATAGCGGATAGGAGAAAAGAGGAGAAAAGATAGAAGAAGCAGAAACAATAATACAGGTAATTATACAGCGTACAATAGCTGTTTCAATCATTAAGAATACAAATCCAATTGCAATCATTAATCTAATTTTCATTAGCTATTGTCCCCAGCCTGTTAGTCCCAAAGAGTGGAGTATGGACATCAGCTGGGAGTTGGGGTTTGCTTTTTGAAACTCGTCTTTGGGTTGGAGCGATTGGAAAAGTTCTGATGTTTGATCAGCAATTTCTTTTATCTTGGCTCAAGCTTCTTCAATTGACACTGTGGCATTGTGAACAGTAATACAACATTTAGTTTTAGTAAGCTTTAACATTTTACATACACTTTGCTCTTTTAGTAACAACATGTTTAATGCTAAACAATTTTGTAAAGCTACTTTTTGACGCTGGTTGGACTTGCAAGTTAAGCTCTCTGAATGCATACCTGGTTTAATCACTGAGGGTATGCACTTGCCATGTGAGATTTTCTAGAGATAGGTTGTAGTTTTAGACTCGATTTGGGTAAATGGACAGGAGTACTATCCTACATTTTAAACTAGCATGTTGAGTTAAACTCAACTGTGAATAAAATTTTCCCCAAGCTAATTTAGGCGGTGCAGGATAGTTGCTTGTCTTGCAAGTCCAAGTGTCATTATAATTTATTAAATACATTTTGGGAGATGATGCGATTTTTGATCGCAATGTACTTTTCCCAACCCCCTCAGGTATGCCAGTTTTTCTGGGGTTCAGTGAAATGTTGACTTTTGGATGAGACATATTACACATATTAAAGTTACAATTATTTTTAGAAATGAAATGATAAGACATAGTGGGGTATAAATTATGCGAAGGGTTTCTTCTTCATTTTCTTGAGTTTAGATTTTTACCTGTAAAAGATCAGAAAAAAAACTCGGTTCGCTCTCGAACCAGGTTAAAAGGACAGGATAATTTATTTTCTCTAAGGTTATTTTATAGACTGACTTCAGGACAATTCTGACTTTACACAAGACACAACACAGGAGTACTATTGGGGTGTGGGACTCCTCTAAACAGGAGTTTTTTTAGGTTTTGCACAACACAACAAACAGGAGTTTTTAGGCTCCACTCCAAGTAGGGGTGTGGGTCCCCTCTAAACAGGAGTTTTCTGGCTCTGCACAAAGTAGGGGCGTGGGTCCCCTCTATTTTTAGGTTTTCCACAACACAACAAACAGGAGTTTTTTAGGCTCTGCACAAAGTAGGGGCATGGGTCCCCTCCAAACAGGAGTTTTTTAGGCTCCGCACAACACCACGTAACAGGAGTTTTTAGGCTCCGCACAAAGTACTAAGGAAAGGCTTTTACTACAACTACAGACGGGAGGGCCTCCCCACAAGACACAAGCAGCAGAATTGGCTTCAGGACTGAAACCTGCCAATTCTGGATTAACACAACAAAACACACTAAAAGGAATTAAAACCCTCAAATTAGTTTACCACAGCTTCTACAACATCCTCAGGAAAAGTTGTATCAGAATTCTCAAGAGTTCAGTCTACTACAGGTGAGACATCAAGCTCTACAACCCCTTAGAGAAAAAAATTACAGTAAAATTTCAAAGCATGCAGAATTTTGGGAGAGGAGACAATAGTATTATGAAAGGCACTTCGGGTCAGAGAACGTTATCCTGCCGACTACGCCAAAAATGTTACGATCTAATTATTATGGTTCTTTAGAGATACCTCTGCCCGAATTAGGGTACAAGCAAGACCATATGCCAATCAATAGTATGGGTTTTATTTGATAGTAAATATGAGAGAGAGAGAGAGAAGAAGAGAGAGAAAAGAGAGAGTAGGGAGAAAGATGGGGGGGACAGAGAGGGACAGGGACAAAAAGGTATCACCACTCCGTGGGTCCCATTGGTGTTCTGATGTCCTCTTCTCAGTGGTGGAAGTCCCCCCAAAAGCACAGAGTGCCATGGGTTAATATACACTCAGGCCAGGTGGAAATGTCCAGGCATGTCCCCCCGGGGGAGGGGGCAGCCTCTAGCAGCAGACTCTGCTTGCATCACGTGCAGTCTTGTGGTGCCAGGTGTCTGGGGAGCACTTTGGGGGGTCTGTGATAGATTGTGACTCCCCCTCAGCTGCCTCTCAGGTGAGAGTCCCGTGGATGTGGCTTGTGGGGTTGGAGGGGCTTTACAGCTAGACCAGTTTGTGTACTGGAGGATGCGTGTGTATTGCCTCTGATCAGAGGTTACGCCATCCTCCTCCCCCTTTCAGCTGGGGGCTAAGGCTGTGTAAACGTGGCTTCTGTGAGCTGTGCTTTGCCCCCCCACCCCAAACTCAGCCAGAAATGATTCTCAGTACAGCTGGTGGCTTCAGCTTTTGTGGATGCATTCCTTTCCCTCAGGCTGAGATTGAACAATAGGCTTTTCCCTTTATCTAATCTCAGCAGTTTAGCTCAGTCCAAAGTCTCAGTCAGGTATCTTCAGGGAAGCTTCTCTGATCAAAACTTTATATCAGTGTTTGAGGCATGAACTATTTTCAGTCTCTGACAATGCCTCTGGTTCGTATTTGGTTAAATTCCCTGTACCCTTCCTAATTCTACACTTTTCTGTGGTGGAATGAGTTAATCTAGCATGTAGTATTCAAACAAACTGTGCAGCATGTAACTGTATTAGTTTAATGAAGTTCTGGTGTTTGTTCTCAAGGCTTTAACATTACATTATCAGCACCCACTTCTCTTTTTCAGTCTTTAGCATTGAGGTGACATTCTGTATGAAATATCTCCTCTGATTCTAATATTGCTAAATGACAATAACAATGGAAATTTTGAGGTCATTATTCTGTATGCGTAGTTAAAACCATTTCCTCTGCATGCATCACTTGGTATTTATTGACATTGAATTTCACTTGCCATTTTATTACCCAGTAACCCAGTGTTGTACCATCAGAATCTCATCAGACTGTTTTAAATACTAGGCATTACTTTGTTTTGTCTGCAAACTTTGTTGCTATAATGCTCATCTCATTTTCTGAATAATTTATAAGTCTGTGATATTCAAATTTATGAACATGTTGAACAGCCCAGGCTCAGCACAGACTTCTGAAGGATTTTATTAGTAACTACATTCCATTATAAGAACAAACCATTTATTTCTATCTAGCAATATTTTAATAAGGTGGCAATATGGGTCTTTTTTACAGGAATTTGTTATAGTCTTTCTCAGTTCTAACCAGATTATATAATCTGCATTATCTTTATGTGTTTACTGACACATTGAAAGAACTCTAGATTTTTGATTCATGACATCCCTCTAGTTTCCAAGCCATATTAGTGCTTACTGCATCTATTTATCTATGTGTCCACCAATTCTATCCTTTATAATAATGTCTATCAAATTGTTTTATACAAACTTCAGATTTACTGGTATATAATTCTCATCCTGAGAATCTCCATTCACGTGAAGTGGTCAAACTGAAATTAATCATATACAACAATGAAGTGGAAGGCAAATAAAATGGAAGGGTAGATGTGGCACTCAGGGATGTGGTTTAGTGGGGGACTTGGTAGTACTGTGTTAATGTTAGACTTGGTGATCTTAGAGGTCTTTTTCAACCTAGGCAATCTATGATTTCAAAATGTCTTCAAGAAGTGGAGTGATATATAAAATTATATATGCATTTCATTGGCTTTCAGTTCCTAGTATGCAATATTACCATATCATACTTGTGCAGACATACAAGACAGACAGACAGAAAGGCCTATAACTTTTCTTCAGTCCAGAAATTCTAGTCTACTATCAGTTGACAATTGAACATGAAATCACAAGAAAATATTTCCTCTTGTTTCTCTCCATAGGAACAAGGTAGATCAAAAGAAGCAGAATGTCAGACCAAACATTCATATAACTCAATATCCTGTATCTGGCAATAGTGAATAATGACACCTAAGGAACAATATAAAATAAAACAAAACCCATAATGGCAATGCCATTATAAACTCTCCTTTGCCTATAGAATACTCCAACACAGAGCTGGTCAAATGCCTCTTTTTCAGGTTGAAGTACACTGGCATAGAAAGTCACTCTCCATTTAAGGAAGTCATTACACACCTTTCATGAGTCACATCCTCTTTATCTTTTCTAGTTCTACTATATGGTTTTCAGGACTAGAACCCTAATAGTGTGCCAGTTCTTGCTGTGGTGGTTCCAAGTCCCCAGAAAACCCTTTCCCCCCACTAGGAAGCCCGGGGCTGGGGACTCCCCTGAGGCAGAGCCTGGGGTGGTTTGCCCTGTAGATGGGCCGGGCTTCCCAGGGGCTGGCTACACTGTCCTCAGCTGCCACTCTCCTGTCTTATCACCTTTAGGCTCCAGAACTCAGTACTTGATTGTATTATCCCCTGCCAGTCTCCCCTTCCTCCCGCTTCCTTTCCCACTTGGCTCCTGTCCCCCGACCCCTCCCTAGTTCCTCCCCCAAGCCCATCAGTGATTGGTTTGTAATCCCTCAATAAAAGTCTGATGCAGAAGGTGCCCCAGGTCTTTCACCTGGGTGCCCAGAGAGCTAGCAACACAGTGTCTCTATTATCCCGGGTGAAAGAACCCTCCCACGATACTCCGGCTCTTCGGTTACAGTGACCACCGTAAAGGGGGACGCGGCCTGCGGTAAGGGGCGAGAGACCCAACAGCAGGGAACCTGCTCAGGTCGGGGACACTGGCTGTAAACGCTGTAGGGCTGCTGTCCGAGACCTTGGTGGGTGGCTGGCCGGCCCAAGCCAACGGCTGCAAGTTCTCAAGGATGAAGACAGGCCAGAGATTTGTACAATGCCATAATGATGTTGCCTGCTTTGTTCTCTATTCCTTTCCAGCACTTCTTTCCATTTTATATGTCACTTTTGTGCACTGTTGACTCAGTGGGTGTTTCTAAGCACTGAGCTGACTTTATCATAGAATGATCTATTATAATTCCAAGATTTCTACCTTGAGTGGAAATAATCATTCAAAGCCCATCATTATGAATGCAAAGTTAGCTTTTCTTCCTAATGTACATCACTATTAACACTGAATTTCATCTGGCACTTTCTTACACCATCCTCCTGTATTGTGAAATCTTTTACAAATCTCGTCAGTTACTTTCCATTTTCACTTCACTGAATAGATTACTATCAGCACACTTTGTCACCTCCCTATTCATGTCTTTTTCTAGATAATTTATGAGCATCTTGAACAGATAGGTGTAACACAGTTTCTTCTGGACTCCACCAAACTTTTCCTACAGAAAAAAAAGAATTGTGATATTTTTCCTAGCATTAAACTATTAAATAGTCTAAGAGAAGAACTTCCCTCATGTCTCATTGCAGCTTAATTTGCCACTAGTTTTGATGAACAATCTTCTTAGAAACCTCTCTTCAGAATGCAGGTGAAAAATAATTTGCAAATATTTTCTGTTATTTTGATGAAAAAAGATTTATTTATTTATAATTTTCTGGGGTTTGATCAAATTAATTTTCCATAAAAATACATATGTTATTGATTAACTATGTTTTTAATAATTTTGATTTCTGCTTTCTTTTTGTTAGCCACCTCAGAATGATTTTTTTGTTACAGTTCTGTGCATTGTGGCACAATGGTCTTCATTTGGCAAGGACCTTAACTTTATATAAAGTGGTTCTATTCAATTAAGAGCATCATAAAGTACTTCACAAGAATGACTTTTTTTTCAGGATAAGCAGTGAGGGAATTAAAACTAAGATATGAGGTTTGCTCATATATGATATGCCAGTGGATGCAAGTTCCAACAGCTTTCAGTTTCTACACACTGAAATAACCACAGTCTATACAATATAATTTTTTATAAGTTATTTACTAGTGAGATGCTAGATCATAGTTCAGAAGGCCTTTTAAACTTTACCCAAAGAAAAATACATGTCATGGTCAAATCCCAGGGCATCTAGAAGTACCAATTTAAGACCAAAGAATGCAAAACAGCTTACAAGCTTTATCTTTAGCCAAGTTAGCTAAGTTCTAAAACCAGCAATGTTCATGGCACTGGCCTTTATAACAGGAAGCATATCAGGATTTTTTTCCCAGGATACTGCTGTAAGCTACAGCTTACCGGAGAAAGTGCCAAGTCAGCAGAGGGCCACAGGACTCCAATACCAACAGGAATCAAAAAAATCAAAAGATATCACTAAGAAAGCAAGGTACCCTCTCTGCATGAGAATCCAAGAAAATGCTGGAAATGTAAAAGGATGACATATGCATAGAGCACAGCAGCTCAGGAAAAGACAGACAGCAGTTATTCCCCTCTGGACTCCTACCGTGATAACCCTGGCTCTTCATGCAAGGTGGATGTTGCTAGAAGTCAAGCCTGAATGTCAAGCCTACTTCTTGTGTTAGATACTTAGAATGTTATCAAGGTGCTACCAGTCAGTCTTCAAATTAACTCTCCATAAGGAGATTATCATCTTCTTCAATACCCACCCAAAAGATTATTGACCTATCCTAACATTTCAGATTCTCAAAGCAGTGATACTCAATTTTTTTTCTTCTTGTTTGAAATGAGGTGAAGTAAACCTAAACAATAGATAAATTGTTTCTGAAATGCAAGAAATCCCCTTAATGAAATCTGCTTAAAGATATCTGTTTAACAATCTGCTAAAAATTCTGAAGCACAGGTCAATGTTAGTTTCTATGACTTACCTTCAGGCTGTTCTATGCTGATTGTACTTTAATTCAGTGCAATTTTTATATGAATATGCTGGCACAATATGAACCTAGATGCCACAACACTAAAGGATTTATATCAAGAGATTTAGCTGAACTTTCTATGACCGTTGTTCTTCTAGAGTTTTTCAAAATTTAGTTTTTCCATTTTGTACTAGCCAGATGATTTGTACATCTTGTGCTTTTATATTTACCACATCAAGATTGCCAAACAGATACCAAACATGGATGATCTGTGAATGTTACACTTCTTTGTGCTTTTACTTTTCAGATAAGCAGCTGAAGAAGGCTGGAAATTGTCGTGTTACATTTCATTAACAATATATCAATATGATTTGTAAAACTAAATGCAGATATTTCTCTGTTTCAGTCACTGAACCATCACAAAAGGAAGATAAATTGGAAGTACATCTTTATGTCTCTGCTTGGTCACAGCCTTTATAATCCTAATCAATAAACAAATTAAGCTCAGTCAGCTTGCTCTCTTGCACTCTTCGTGATGAGGCAAATATCTAACTTCAGCAATTCCTACAAGACAGTTCCTTCGCAGTAAATCCAGGAGTTTTAGCAATAGAAATTATTCCATAGTGCTTGAACAACCACAGGGCAAACTAACCTTGTCACTCAGTCCAGAACAGATAGTCTTTCCAACTAAAAAGGGAATCTGGAAAAACTGTTCTGTTTAACAACATTAATGTCCAAGCTTCCCTTTGCCTCCCTAGGAATGTGCCTTCTTTGCTACTTTCAGACCACAGGGATTAGCTACACTTTGTCCAAAATATAAACCAAACCCTTCAAACCACCAATTACCTTAATTGTTCCATTTTCTCAATATAAAAATGAAACATGCACCTCAGGGTACTTTAGTTCAGAAAGAAAAGGTAGTAACTCACATGAAAAACATCGAAAATCATGTAGACAGTAGAGATTGAGGGTGTACACTCAAAAGAAAAATGAAGGGGGAAATATTTTTAGTGACATGGAAGAGAACACAGAGGACACTTGTTTCCTTTCTGTTCCTGTTTTCCACAAGAACTGCAGGAAAGTAAGCCAGAACTCCCAGTATCTGGCCAGTTTTACAAAAGAAGGAGAAAAATAAAAAAGGAATGAAAAGAGAACTCCTCAAACACCCAAAGAAACACAGCTAGACTACACTGAAGCAGAGAGGCAAGAATGGGAGGACAGGGTCTCAGGGACAAGGAAGGAAAAGGAGGTAATGCAGCAAGGAAAATTCAGAAAGTTTTGTTATGGATTGAAGGAAACTGCATGACTATATTTCAGTGTTCTGCTTTGTGCCAGTACTGCTTTCAGGTCCTGCACTGCTGAACCCAGGGAACTTCCCAAAATGTAGTCAGTAACCTGTGCAGACCCCTCCAAGCAACACGCCCCAGCATAAGCAACAACTCAAATGCATTTTGGACGTTCAGTTTTACCAGGGGCAGTCAAGCATCATGGAGCATATGACAGCACCTTGCTGTTATCTCAGAGTTTTCAGACCTGTACATTCTATTCTGCCTCTGAGTGTTCGACTGCTAACTTCAAACTTTTTAGTAGATATTTGTTATTTAAGTTGTAACTCTCTTGTCACATTTTTTTGTTCCTATTCTAAGGCAGTACACTTTCATAGCTTTCTAAGGCAATAAAGTATTTTCATTTCTATTTTTGGTTTACATTTGAATTTAAAGAATAAAAATCTAGTAAAACTTTCATAAAATCTGTAAAAAGTGCCATAAAAATCCCCAGGAAGGTAAATAAAATCCCACATAAAATAATTTTCATTTAAAATTATTTAAAGGTATGTGAAATCTCCCTTGATTATTTTCATTTAATATTCATGAGTAAAGTAAGAAAATTATACAAAACATTCTAAAAATAAGCAGAGTTTCAAGTAGGAAGATGATCTCTTATCCCAAATTGTGCAACATGGCATGATCATCTTTGGTTCTTTCTCAACTCCTGTAAAGGGTAAAGAGAATTGTATGAATACAGCCAAATGTCAACTATGCCATCTCCCATTCAATCATTGCACTGTAGCTCAAATATTTCACTGAAAATGGAACATTTTCAAAAAATCATAGAATCCTTTATGTTGGAAATTATATTTAAGATGACCGAGTCCAGCCACAGAATGGACAAATCGCAATATGCATGATGAGGAGTGAATTATTGTATAATATTTTAAAAGTGGTAAGATTCAATCAGACTAGATGTATATTGGGTTAAAAAACTAAGTAGGTATAATTAATTTTTTTAAAAAGAAAGGTAATGTGATGATTCTCATCTACTTGCAGATCAGTATAGTGGAATGGCGAAAAGGACTAATGACACGCTTTCCTGAAAAAGCATTTAGAAGTTCAAATGAAAAGCAAGATTAAAAATTTTATATTTAAATATGTTTCCATCATACAAATTTGAATAGGGGATTTAGGGAGAAAATCCTTTAGGCTTTAAATCATCACATTGTGTATAACAGCAGAAGAAACTTTGAATTCCCATTTACGAAGAAAAATAAATTATTTTTATCTTTCCTTAAGAATTTTGTGGGTTTATTTTGCCATAAAGCACACACAAATACTTGACCAAGCTTTATATCTGTCAAATTACAAAATATTTTCTTCAGCTGATTTCAAGATGTAATTTTAAAAGTAGTAATGGTTTTCACTGTTAATGTTGTTATAACCCTACCCTGCAGACTCTATTTTATTTATGACCTAGTCTTTACTGTAATAATGTTGGGAATAAAAGTGATAGTCAATAAAAGGAAAGAAAATAAAGATTCAGCTTTGTAGCACATTGCAACCATATTTGGGTGACATCAAGGAATGGCATCTAGTGATTGCATAAGACAATTGCATCTATGTATGTGTATTATAAGTTTATGATATAGTCCAGGAAGCACTCATGAACTCATTCATTAATTTTTCAATAATCTGAAATATAAATGAAATAAAATTTACTTAATTTTTTAAAATCATCTTATTTTTTCAAAATAAGAATACAAAATATTTCTGATGAGATATCACTGGAGACTGTTATTTTGCATCAGTATCTCATTGGCCACTTGTAAATCTTGGAAAGTCTCCGAATACAATTTTTCAAAGTGCAGTAAGGCCTTCTGTGCAAACTGCTTGCAGCAAGCATCAGACAGCCGTAATTCCAAGAAATATTGTTCAGTAAATCCTTTCTCTGTCAAGAGACAGCACCATTTCCCTTACAGTCTCCAAGGTGCACAATTGCCCTGAATGCAGGTGACAGCTAAAGGACTCTTCCTCAATTAGCTGTGTAACAAGAAAGCCACTCATTAGCATAGTGAAAGGTCAACTGGGTTTCCCAAGTCAGCAGCAATAATCACACGACTTTAATATCCATCAAGCAAAGAACTTAAATCATTAAAAAAAAAAAAAAAGAAAAAAAATTCAGACCATTCAGTCTTCTGCTGTGATCAGCTGGACTTCATAGTTCAATGGAAAATTCTTTGCGTTAACAAACTCAGATGTCTAGGGCAGAAGCAGACAAATATTGATTTTATCAGCACCTACTATAATTCCACACTCACACATTCTCAAATCTCCAAGTTCATGAGCCAGTGGCTGATTACTAGGTTCTCTATCATTATATACATATCCATTCCAGGAGCTTAAAGTCTATCTACCTGTACTTTAGCTGCTACCTAGAAATGGTAGCAATTCTGGACAGTGCTAACACATACTGCTAAGTAGTTTAAGGACACCCATAGTGGTATCTCACTTCATGATTGTCCTGGGTTGACTGTAAGATGCTTGTATCCCCAATCATCTGTCCTGCTTATGCTGGGTATTAAGTTCTGTAGCTTTAAGTTAGGCCCAGAGAGAGATAGAGAGTGAAGAGAGTAAAGGGGGGGAGAGAAAACGCGCACAGTTTGTCTACAGGAGATATACCTTACTCCCCCGGAAATTCCTTCGGAGACTACGCTCGAAGTGGAGACAGAGAAATAGAGATAAGCTCTCTGTGTGCTCTCGGAGTTCACAGCAGAGTGCTCTCGGAGATCTCTCGGCTTTTGCAGGGAGAGAGAGAGAGACTTTGTTTCTTTTGCTGTTTTTTTTTTCTTTCTGGGACTGGTCAGCATCTCTGTGGTCCAAGACATCAGGACAATCCCCCGGGGGTCCCCGACTCTGCAGCCAGGCCTGGCCATCGGCCCCAGCCTCTGGAGGGACTGAGGCTGACACAGCCACACCCACAGAAGGACTCTCTGGATCCACCATCTCTTCGGAGAAAGGAGAGGTTTCATTGTTTTATATCATTCAATTTTTGTTTCCATACTTGTGAATATTCTGCTTGTTAAATAAATAGTTTTTTTCACTTTTTCTCTAAGGAAATCTTTTCCCGAACCGGTTTGGGGGAGGGGTGGCTGAAATTGTCTTGTCTAGAGGAGACCCCCTCAGAGGTTTCCTCCTAACATTTGCCCTAAACTAGGACAATGATGAAATCCATAAATCGAAGAGTAGACTTTGTAGACTGCTAATCATTCCAGATCTAGACCATTATCATCAATCATCGATCTGGGCTTGCCTCCATACATTTTTGTCTTGAATAAAAGTCATATAACAGACTTCAAATATTGTTCTGTGCGCTCCTCTTCCAGACCCTGCTCCAACACTCTCCTGCTGCTTCATCCACTACACGCAGCTGCCAAAACTACCGGAAAATTGGTTCAATACTGGCAGTAGACATTGTACTCGAAGTATCTGCAGATGAACAGCAAATGCATCAGATAGGTTCAGGGTTGCAATAAACATTTTTCCATGCTGAATAGATAGAAGCAATGTTTGCTAGCAAAAATACATACCTGGAATAGCAAGAAGTCAATAAAAATGTGCCATTTAGACCCAAATTGCAGAATTCCTACAGATCCTTGCAGATTTCCAGTTTTGCTAAACTTCTACCATAGCAAGGCATCAGTGGCACAGTAAAGAGACTGAGATCTGTTATCTTGTTTTCAGTATAAAAATTTATGTAATTATGGAAATTGCATAACCAATTATGACTAATCTATAGAATGAAAACTGTTAACCTAAAAGCCCTGTACAACATCCAATTAATTCATATGGGGAAATAAATTATTCTAAGTGTTAGAGTTTGGATTTAGTTTTTTTTTTTCCTCAGGAATTTTTCTCCCATGGGTTGCTAAAAGACTAATGACTGAGCTAATGGCTGAGTACTTAAGAGAACAAAGCACAAGGCTAAGGACTTTCTCCTTGGCAGGGTGGGGCAGAATCGTTCTCATGGAAGCAGGGCCTGACAACGTGAGATTTTGGAGACTGAAAAAGCAAGGGCCGGGGGGAGGTCGCTCTCTTGCTCGGGACCCTCGGAGCTAGACGGTTGGAGCTGTTGTCTGCTGAACCCACGGCCACTGAGAAGCCAGCACGGAGCTGCCGGTCTGTCTGCTGTGAGTTTTTGTCTCTACCCCCATCGGGAGCTGACTCCCACCAGCCTGTCTCTCCCCCGCCCCTCCACGCTGCTCCAAGTTTTTCGCTACGTTCTAACTGTGCTCCCCCTACACACCGGGACCTCTTGCCGTCCCAGCTCGCTGTGTCCGAGGATCCTGCTGCGGCACAGACACCAGCCGCTCCCCCCCGAGGGTCTGTGAAACAAAGGCTCCCTCCATCCCTCTCTGCCTCGAGCAGCCACCATTGCCATGTGCTACCTGAGCTCACGCCAGAGCGCCCCCTGCAGCCACCAGGGAATCATCACACCCAGAGCGCCCCCTGCAGGCTGTGACTGGAACTGCACCAAAGGGAAAAGGTGCCTGAAGCCAAGCAAGCTGCCAATGAGTTTCTAGTTCTGTTAGTTAACGCCATAGCTGTTGTTATTTGTTAGCTTTGTTTTAGATATTAGTAAAGAACTGTTATTCCTATTCCCATATCTTTGCCTGAGAGCCTCTTGATTTCAAATTTATAATAATTCGAAGGGAGAGGGGTTGGAGTTTCCCATTCCAAGGGGGGCTCCTGCCTTCCTTAACAGACACCTGTCTTTCAAACCAAGACACTAAGTCATAAGTCATTTGCGAAATAAATTATTCACTGTGAATTGTTCACCCCTTAGTAATCAAGGGCTTATCTGCTGTTCCTCCAAAGACCAAGTCAGTGGAAGAATGCAAATAAATCTGGAAATTGTAATAATGATTGATCCATCCCTTTGGCATATATAACAATGCATCTTGACACTTCCTATTTTTTATAAAAGCTATAATAATTCATTTGACGAAGATCAAATCTAGAAAGCGGAAATACTCAAAATAAAATAAAAAGCAGAAGGAAGAAAAAGTTCTTCTCTTGCAACAAACAGTCTGCCCAAGCAGAAACCATTGTAAACAGTTTAGGTGCTTACACTTACATTGTGGTATAATCTCTTTGCTCTCTCAGTTTTTCACTCAGATCACTTACACAGCTTAAATTCTCCAGGTACTATTTTGAACAAGCATTTTTTTCTCAAGATTTGCAGTGAAGAAATTTGATATCTGTTTGATTTAATTTCACTTTCACTTGGAGGGATAATTTAGGAGGCTGCTGCAAGACAAGCAAAAGCCAGTGTCTGAAGGTAGTTATTCCATGCTTCTCAAAGGAGAAAGATACCTTAGGCAATAGCACACTTTTTAAAATGATGCTGAATGATTCCCATGAAAACCTACCTGAAATAAAGTAGCGTAAATGATTTTAGTATGCATGGTTAAGTAGTAAAGTTTCACTGGAGCTGGGGTTTGGATTAGGAGGCTTCTTTTGGTTCTTATTTTCTGTTTTCTATACTTAAGTAAGTAGAGACTTCTACCCTAGCTGCAATACCTGTATTTCTCATTTCTCATCTCTCTTCACTGCTACAATGTCCTCACCTTCTTTATGTTCCTTACTTTTATGTGCAATACATTTGTCTCCTGGCACATCCTCTAGCTTACTTCACTTGGTGATTCCTAACTTTCTGCATTTCTGTCCCTTCCTATCTCTCTAACTACATTTATTTATCACAAGTTCATATTTTGTTTTCCCCTCTACTGTCAGAGTATTTGCAATTCCCTAGAAGGGCTAGCCTGTGATCAAACCCCTTCCCATGGCATGCCAGGACATCATCTGGAAAATCTTGTGAAGGCAGTGGGCACAGACATGTTATTTGTGAAGCAGTTCATGGATTCGTGATTCATGTGCCTTCACTAGTGAAAGGAACATGTGTACCCAAGAGCTCCAGGCCTCCATTCCCTTTTCAGATCCTCCAGATTCTCTTACAGATACTCTGGACGCATAGTTTTCCTCACCTCTTCCACTTATATTCTCTCTGAGGCCCTACAATCTCATTGCACCACCTTATCCTCCTGGCTCTGGCTTGCTGGGCATCAACCCCACCAGAAGGAAGAAAATAATGGCAAGAATCCTTCATCAGCTCACTGCTTTGAGCAAATCACCACCAGATGTCTCTGACAGTGATGAGCTCTCTCAGACATGCTCTGCTCCATGCTTTTTTCCTGAGCTCACTCAATCCATTTTTGAGCTCTTAACCCTCTAAAACTTTCTTTTTCTTTCCCTTGGTTCTTACCCACCATCAGCTGACTATTCACTTTATGCTTGCCCAAGAGATAATTCAAGAACATTAACAAAGGAAGGCTCAAGCAGTGAGGGAAGGCCATCTCTCTTGACTGATGTTCCTCAGGCTTTACTCTTATATCCTCAGTGGATTCCTTAGGGTAGATACATGCTATCCCTTTCCATGTACTGTAACAGATCTCAACAGAAAGTAACTTCCTGGCACACAAAAATATTCATGATTTCAACTACTTTGCTTTCCCTTTGAGAGGAAAACAAAAGCCAAATTCGTCAAACTTTTGTAACTTGAAAATGCCAACAGAAGATATTTCGTTTTTAAAATTCCCATTCCATTGCTGATATTACTATAAAACAAATACATGTTTCAAAACAAATGTTTCAATTAAGGAAAACTAAAATCTTCAGTTGGAAAAAGGCAAAGTGGGTTGTTTCCACAATTCTAAAAATTTTACAAAACTATTTTAAGACAGGAAATTAATCAAAAAGGATCTCCCACAAGCAGTTTAAGTTCAGTCCTGTCACTGTTTTCCAGTTAAAAATGGTTTAATCAAAAATTACTCTGATCTACTGTATCTTGTGCATTATTGATGCTGTATTGATAAGTGATTTTTCTGAAGTAATTTTTTTCAGTTTGGCTGTTCTAACAACTTTATATTAAAACTTTATATAAAAATTGCACTTGTACACAACATGGATCTTACATTAGGTTTTTCGTTGCTTAATTCCACCAAGATCAGGTGATGCTCAAATAGTCCCAACATTTTCAAACCCTACCTCTTACAGTAAAAACAGTGGGCTCTACAGTTAATTCTGAGAAACAGTAAAAGATTCATTCTTTATTATTGTTCAAAGCCCAAGTTTGGTGAAAGCTTGACAGGTTAACACTGGCACTTTGGAGAACTGAGATATAAATTAAAATGCAGCTTTACAACCTCTGTTCTCCTGAAAATCAAATCCTACAAAGGGATCAACTTTAATTACAGACAATTCAGAAAGACAGGACCTTTCAACATCACATCTTCAGATTGTAAAGTCCTGCAAAGAGAGTCTGGACAGAATGTATAAATTGTGTGTGTGTGAACATGTGCCTACAAAAGCACAATAAATAACAGTGAAAATCTTTCTGACTAAGCAAGCAGCAATTCCAACAAACCCTTTCATTGCTGAAATTTCATTTAACTAAAAATAACATTTTTGCTGAGATAAGGGCATATGGGAAAAATGCACCAGCATAGATATCTACAAAATTATACAACCTTTCATATAAATAAAATTTACTTAAATTCAATTAAAAAATGGCAAGTATGCAGAGCCACTTGCACTTAACTTGATGCGTATTGACAAAACCTTTTCAAATTAAGTTAATTTCAAACAATATGGAAGCAATCTGAAAGAAGTACAGCTACAGTACCTAGCTAGATATTACTGGTTGCTTATGAGTTAATCTGGTCAATTGATCACTAAAAAATTGCATCAGTCTCTACACTAAGTTCAATGAAAACTGAGATGCAAGCTTACTATTTTAACTGGTTTTCTCCTCTGCTCTGTATATTGAGTGTTAAAATTAAAGAATGCTAGCTACAGGCTAGACATCTGGAACATGAGCAAATAAACTGTATCCTCTAGTGCAAATCCATGTGAGGGCATAACCTGTTTCCTAAGACTGTTGAAAAATGTTACTAAATTAAAACTCCCCCAAATAAATTTAACCTTTTACTGTGTTTTCTGAATTTCAGAACTGCAATCTACATGTGATGAGCTTTTCTTTTATTAAAACCAGAAGGCCCCCAAGCAGACAAATTCTATGTAATAAAAACCAAAGCCACCTCCTTTCCTAGCCTCTTGGTTTTTTATCCTGGCCTTTAGTGATAGCAGCTGAGGTTTCATAAGGACACAGGTGCCAAAGCCTTGTACTTACATTTCCCTGCAGAAAGAGCTGCAGTTGTTCACATAGACCGTAACACCTGTGACACAGCTGCAAGGATGTCTTCAAGTGCCCTACTGATTTCTTTAAGCAGCAAAAACCAGTGCCCACTCTGCTATGTTTTCCTTCTTTTATGACAGTGATAAGTGAGGCCTTACAGCAGGAGGACCATTCATTCTGAACTATTAGATACAGCCATTATTTGGTGCCTAATGTTCCATGACCCATAAGCATTAAAGGAACTGCTGAGAAGTGCTTGATCAGGTAAAAGGAGGCATACAAAAGAACACATTGGAGAACAAAAATGTTTCTTATAATGAATAGAATACAGCACATTCAGATAATAACAAAACAAAAGCATAGTCTGAGTTGGAGGCACATTCTTGCACAGAAAAATCACCACATTCTTTGGTGGTTTCAAAGCCGCAGAGACTGTCAGTCTCAAGCATGAGAACAACCAGCCTCTGCCAGACATGCTGTTTGACCTGAGGGTTGCAACACTGATAAAGTGTACAAGAAAAAAAATCACATCATGTTTTATATTAGTCCATTAGTGCCTGGTTTCCTCTGGATTGTAAATAATCCTCTGAGAAATAGACTTTCACAAAACCAGCCACAGGGTTAATCCCTCAGGAATGCATTGGTCTGGCAGACTAGCAGAATAGGACAAGCCACAAGCAATAGCAGTACTACGTCAGCGCTATACTGGGTGGTCTACACAAAAAAATGGAATATACAAGGACAGTTTCTCTCTTCATCTTCCTTTGTTCACTTCTTTTCCACCAGCAAAGGAAAGGCTCTTTTAGGCAAGGCTGGAAGGGACATCAGGAGGCAGGAAGTCTCTAGTGCAGCCACCTGCTCAAGCAGGGTCACCTTTGAGCTCAGACCAGGCTGCTCAGGGCTTTATCCTATTGAGTCTTATGAACCCCCAAGGACAGAGAACACAACTGTCCTGGACAGTCTTATGGTAAAAAAAGGTTTTCCTTATGTTCAGTCTGTACCTCTCCTCTTTCAGCTTACACTCATTATTTCTCTGTCTTCCTGTAGTGGTTTCAATTTGCCTATTTGAGTTTTTGGCTAAATGCCAGCACACTTAGCAAAATTTACCTGATTTTTGTTGTGAGATAAGGATTAATAGTAGGCAAAGTAGGCTTAAACTTTAAGGAATATAAAGAGAATTTATTCACAGACTTAAAAAAGGAATAATAACAATCAGGAATCAGAACAAAACCATTAGAACACCCTTCTTCCCGCCCCCCCCCCTTCCCCCACTCTCCATTTCTTTCCCACTAACCATACAAAAAGACAACATTTTGACCTTTAGTTAGTTTACCACCTCTGGAATAGCCTTTTCTCAGTTCACGTAGGGAGAGAAGTTTTCTCTTGCTTTACCATGTTGATTTCCCCATAAGAAATACAGTTCTTATGGTTTTTTCAGCCTCACAACAAGCAGCGGCCCAGAAGGAAAAGATCTTCTTTTTCTGGAAAATCCCTTCCACTTTAGTAGCTTTCCCAGAACCACTACAATGGGTTATGATGGTCGCTGAGGTACTCTTTTGAGGATGAACAGTTCTACTACAGCGGCAATGAAATCCCCTTTTCTCATTATTGGCAACATAAGTCTTCTTTAATTATTCCTGGGGCAAGGAATCTTTACACAGGAGTCTTAGTCCACTGGCTGTAGCTAGAACATTACATTCTCCCCTTTTCACTCTTTTAGACCATTGTTCATATATTACAGGGCATATTATAGTTGAGTTTATCAACATGTCTTTACAAGAGAAGTTTCAGCCTCAAAGTTGGGGCACTCCTCATCTCCTTCTCTGGATATAGGCTTTGTTTCATTCATTAACTTGGAGTCTATGTTGCACCTTTTGCAGGTGTCTTCACTCTTTCTGTGCAGGGGAAAATGGATGTTTTCAAGTTCCATCCTGACATTGAAAAGGTTAATTTGTCTCTCAGTCAGGCAATGGTCACATGACCTCTGCCCGCGTTGTTTAAGTGTAACATTCTCAGCGTTTGAGCTGAGGGAGAGGAATTCATCTGCGCTGTTCTCCATCCAAGTCACGTCTGAGCTGCAAGGGGCCGGCCCGAGCTTTCTCCTGCGCCGGGCTGCGCGTGTAGCTGGCCCGGCCCGGCCAGGCGGGGCTGGCGGAGACTGAGTCAGCTTGGCCTGGGGCAACAGAACGAAGCCCTTCTCGGCTCGGCCGGAGCCGTGCGGAGCCGACCTGGCTCCTTTGCCTGTAGCTGTCATGAGGACTGACGGCCGGCCTGGGCCCGGGGTAACAGAACGGGGTCCGGAGCAGAAGGGCCCAGTGCTGCCCACTGTAGCTGACATGTTGGCCCGGCTGAACTGCCTCTGCCAAGAGTCCGGGCCGGGTCCTCCCATTCCCCCTCCCCCTCCACGCCATCTCGGCCGACAGCCAAGACACGTGGCTTGGCCGAACCTCACCAGACGGCGCAGAGGGGAGAGAGTGACATCTCTCAGTCAGCCAGAAGTCTAAAGGAGGCCTTCTTCAGCTTCTCTCTTGGTTTTATGAGTTCTGGAGGCTGAAACTGTAATACCTCCTTTTGGATACATCAGTTCTGGCTTGACCTCTTTCCTTCTGTACTGGAAACTTCAAATAAGGTTACCCCACAACACTCCCCAAGAGCACATCTCCACCTCCTCATTAACCACTACATAAGCATCAGTAAACTGTAGTTAGGACCCCAGGAGGCAGTGAGTCCTTCAGACTCCCTTTGCAGGGCAAATGCTCAAATCTTGAGCCCTTTGCTGCACACGCTCCAGTTTGTGTCTTTCTTTTGGGGGACCAAAACTGAGCACAGTGAGACAAGGTCTAATGAGTCCTGAATAAGGCAGGGTGGTCCCTTCTTTCAATCTACCACTTGTGCCTCTATTTGTGCAGCCCAGAAGCCCAGTGGCCATCCTTGGGGCCAGGGCACAAGGCTGCCCATGCTTGGCTGCCCATGCTCAGCTGCCCACCAGAGCCCCAGAGAGCTGCTCCCCAGCCTGCAACAACCCCACAGCCTGGGCTGCTGCAGAGGGGCTCCCTTTCCAGGGCCAGCAATGGCTTTTCTCCTCCTTGAATTAATACAGGTCCAAACACTTCACTGAAATGGATAACTGAGACTACCAGCAAGAGAAGGAACTGAAGTTCTTAAAGTAATTGTCTGCCCAACAAAAGCACTCATTTTCAGCCTGAGCAGGGCCAGAGCAGTGGGAGCAGCCGCTGTGCCTGTCAGAGTATCACTGGCTCTGCTGCAGTCATAGCAGCAGCAGCCACAGAATCAGGTCCAATAGCCATCCCTATGCCTGCTGGCCCAGGAAACCAAAGATGAGTACAGACAGCAACTCAAAGGCTTGCTTAAGGATATCAAATGAAGTTGCAGTTGCAGTCTCAATGAGCAAAGTCCAATGAGCTGCTCAGGGAAAAAGCAATCATCTTGTTAGCCCTTAATCTGACAAAAGCAGCACAGAGTCCATCCTGAGAGCTGAACATGATTAACAGTTATTCTAAGGTACCCCTGTGTAATCAGGAAATGCTCTGACAACAACTCCAAGAGATTAAA
The DNA here is from genome assembly GCA_034509425.1 of Eopsaltria australis. Classification (NCBI taxonomy): domain Eukaryota; kingdom Metazoa; phylum Chordata; class Aves; order Passeriformes; family Petroicidae; genus Eopsaltria; species Eopsaltria australis. Next base: position 93,426 of record JAVTVJ010000778.1, on the reverse strand, counting down.
GTCTTTTCTCTGCCTGAAAAATAGGTAAGTCTGCCTTCAATAAGCTCAGTAAAGAAAACACCTGTTTTGTGCACAGGCAAGAGCTAGCCCTGCTCATGCCCTACCCTGGCTCTGCAGCCAGAAGCTGTGGTTGGAGTTGTTCTAGTGATAAATGTCCTAACTTGCCCCATGAAGAGATGGAATGTGTTTGTTCAGACTTAGTGTTACACCCTTCACATACACACACAGAACAGCTCATGTCTGCTCAGCAAGCAGCAGATAGGAGCAGAACCCTCCTGCTTTTATTGAGCCATAGGACTGCAGCCCTGACCCTTCCCTTACTCCACTGCTCCCTCCCAGCACATTCCAGGGCAGCCCAGACCGTGGGTGGCAGTGAGGACACAGCCCCATAAGGAGACACAAGGGTGGCAGCAGCACTGAGCCCAAGGAACTGCCTCCCACCTCTGCAAACCAGGGCCCTGGGGAACTCACCCAGCCCAGCTGCCTCTGAAACACAATTTACAGCAGCTGCAGATTCCTGGCCACATTTATTTTGTTGCTGCAGCAACCATTTTCTCTGGCCCCACTTGGCCTTGCCACTTCCTCCATTGCCTCTAAAAAGAGATTACTTGGTAGGGAGAATGGGAAGAGAAAAACTCCTATAGAAAAGGAAACCTGTGGAGGGAAAATCCATTTAGATCTATACAAACTGTACAGCCAAAGAGATTCTAAAGACATTTTTCAATGAACAACTGCTTGAGCATTCCACATGGAACCTGGAAGAAACCAGAAAGGAAAAGAAAACCAAGGGCAACACAAACCACAGCACATTTCCCTTTGAGCTTTTTTTTTCCCCCAAAAAGATAATGCCATGTAATTTATCACTCTGACAAAGCTAGTAACAGATTTTAGTAGAAAAACTTTGCATATGTGTTTTACTCACTAAAGGTTGAAACTACACTGCATAATTCCCTACAACTGCAGTAATCATATATCTTTTATTTAATGATACCAACAAACCAACCTATGCTAAAAGCTGGCTTTCATAAAAATGAGGCAATTTGTTGACTTGGCAAATCAAAAAGATGAAGAAAAAATAACAAACAAGGTAATAAACAATTACTTTCAAAGAACCAATCATCAATTTAGTAGCTTACATAATAAAAAGAGATGGTGACACAAATATAGTGTAGCTGCATCTAGAAGATTTTATTTAATTGGTAAAATGAATCAACTAGAGAAATGACTGTAAAAAATCCATGATTTTGGAAGTTTAGGGAGAAAGTCTCCTTTCTGGTTTAATGCAAAATATTGTTTCTCTTCTGCTTCCATTCTACTGACAAAACGTCACTGATGTCTACTGAAAGTCTATCAAGTCCCAAATATATAATCAATTCACCTTGCAGAATGCCTAAGTTTTTTGACCCAGACATGTATTCAGTAAATGCTCACTATTTCCTTCATAGTGTAAGAATTCCTCTCCACAAACAACAGGCTCATACAAAATTTCAAGTTAGACCTATCAAAACTCTGCATTTTCCAGTCTTTTCCTCTATTTTGCCTTCTTGCCTGACAAAATTTATGTTCCCTGAACTGAAACAATATATTGAAGATCCCTTCTAACACAAAACATTCTGTGATTCTTGTCGGGGGGCGAGAGGAGCAAGACGCCGACTCAATGTGAGTGATAAATCAAGCTCGTTTATTGTCAGACAGTGAGCATACTTATACTTCTCTGTGTGCCCAACATAAAACTATGTGATAAGTTTTCACACAGGGTTTGTTTTCATACAGAACTTTCACACGGGACTTTTCTCTATTCTAAAAAACACTAAGCTGATATCAGAAGGCAACAACAGCAACAGTTTCTTCTGCCAAGTTAATCTTTAGACACCTGCAGCTTGTTTTTGGCTTTCCTGTCTCCCTTTTCCACAGCTGTCTTATGAGTAACCTTGAGCAGAGGCCTAGCTCTCATCTAAGGGGCCTGGATTGCTCACTTATACTTTATGTCCGTGCAGCCGGAGATAGTTATTCTCCAACAGATTCTATGAATTAAATTGTTGTTTGAAATAAACCCATGTTCCATGGGATCTCACACTGAGTCCTACTAATTTTCTACTAACAGTGAAGGAGACTGTGCAGTTACATGGATGCAGGCTGGCATGTAATTTATCAGCAAGTATTAAGGAAAGACTAGAGTAGCCATGATCTTTAAAAAAAAAACTATTAGCATTTAATATCTAGAGTATTCTGGGTTTGTTAGATGATGCTTTAGGAATCCAAAGTCAAGGAGTCTCCTCTCTGACCTAGTGTATTTCAAAAGATCTTCCTGACTAATGCTTGTCCCTGGAAGATATGTTAGTCATTCCTAAGCCCTCAGATGCAAGATCTGAACTATATTCTCCCATGGAGACAGTCCCTTTTGGATATCCTCAAGCTGCACATCCTGGGGATCTGGGTGCTTCCTACTCCTGTAGCAGCTGGGCTTTAAGGATCATTATCCTTTTGTTCGGGAATGTCCTGGCATTTGAAACCACCCATTGTTCAGGTATTAGTTGCACTGTTTGACCATATTTCTGGGGGAAAAAATACAACAAAATAAAATCTCCTATCTAACCTTAAAATTCTCCCCAGTCTCGTTCATCCACAGCAAATCCAGAATAAAGTTTTCATATTTCTTCCACTAAGTCATGAACTAGCTGGTATAGGACTCACACACTTCTTCAGTGGGTAGGTACTATTCTTGTATTTAATATCATGCTTGGCCAATTAGGAGTAGAGCTTTCCCCATATTTCAGCATTAATTGCTTCTATCCAGTGAACATTCTATTTTGCATCAGTCTGTAGTGCAGCAGATATAAAAATAGAAATGTGATTCATGCATGCAGCTTTTCACTGTTTCTTCACTGAAATCAGACACACAATAATAAACCATTTCAGATGACTGTGAGTTTGAGATTGCTAGATCCCAAGTCTTTGAGGAATAACAGTTTTCTAAACAGTAGAAATTCTCATCCTGAACCTTTTCTATGGCTTTTTTAAGGTAATGTTGGAGTTTTCTACTCTTGAAGGTTTTTTCATTACTGATGAAACGAGTATTTGGCATGGTGACAGCGGCAGCTGACTGTCAAGGATAACCTGACAAAGTGCCTTAACAAAGATTACTCACCAGGGATGTGAGGGAAGTTTTCATGTCTACTTAATCCTCATCTCTTTATTGAAACTTGAAAGGCCATAATTAGTACAAAACAAGAGGGCAATTTTGTGATTTGGATCTGTCCACTATGAAATTAAGCCTTTCATTTCACATAGGCCAAACAAAAGCTCTCAGGTGATAACTACACTCAGACAGTGCCAACCTAGCCTAGGACATAAATCAATGTCCTAGAGGTGAAACACTTCAAATCCTGTTAGTGCGTTACTAAACAATCTGTTCTCCCACCTTAAGGACCCTGGGGAGTTGTAAAAACCAAGACAATAACACGACCCAGACTGGAGAACACATTTTCACACATCCTTTAGTATCCTGTACTGGTCAGATTATTAAGGTTGTCTGCCCATGTCAATACAGAAATAAATATTTGGCCATCCAACTGCAAAAAGAGTTCACAAAAATTAATGGCAGCTATACAAACCTCACCACTTTATTTAGACTGAGCCTATCCTTACCATGAGCTTTCGAATGTGACAGCTATACATGCTGTACACAGGATAAAAAAATGTGCTGCAGCAGAACTGCAGCTCCATGAAACTTCACAGCAATGTTGTTTGGGATTTTTTTGCAGAGAACTGCATAAGGAAAAACCCAACCAATTCATGAATTCACCTTGAATAAATCAAAATATTTTAAACAAATATCTGCTTCAATTTGTAATATTTTAAGATTACTTCAATTCAAAAACCTTCTTAAGTTTAAAACATTCAAAATCAAAGTATTTCCTTTTGATTCAAAACACAATAGTTTCTAATTTTTAGCTAAAACCCACATCTTCCAACATGTTTCATATTGTCAGTAGCCCTGTACAATCAAAAACACACATCATGCAAGCATTGCCCATTCTCTGCATAGTACAAATTACCACCTCTTTACTTATTTGTTAAAAACCTTCTGCTTTGATAAGTCCAAGGAACCACAGTCATCCAATCAAAGGCAAGGTACATCAAATAATTTGTATGCCTTGTAAAAAAAAATTAAAGCTACCCTTTCCCTTTATATTCTGTGTATAATATTTTAAAATATTATTACTAGTTAATTTTTAAAAGAGAAATGTTAAAATATTGCAAAATAATTCCAGAACTAGAATGTCACATCAAATTGAACATGTCACAGCTATACAGTAAGGCACTTTTACTTATCAATATAAATAATAATCACAGATTGCACTTCAGAAAATTTGCATTTTCAAGCCTTAGCCGTGTCAATAGACACTTGTGTGCTGCTGGCAGGGGTGGTCATGTAAGAGCTCAGAATTAACTAACAACCTTTCCAGCTCCCAGTTAGTTCCTCTCTGGTTCTTTAGGCCATGTCAAAAGCAAATTGCTCTGCAGGCTCATGGAAACAGCAGCCAGGGCATCTTTCCTCCCTCTCACCCCGGGACTCCCAGCAAGCTCTGCTGTTCTGCACAAGCGATGGTGCGACTGTGTTTGCAGAAGCTGCACTTTCCAATTTTGCTCCACGACTTTTAATACTGCTTGGAGAGATATCAGCGTTCTCAAACCAGTTAAACAAAATTTACATATAAATAAATGGCTTTTATATATAAATAACTCCCTTGAATATTTAGGAGATATTTATTAGGATAATGTCCTGGAAGACATTAAGATAGATAGGCTAGGATACATATTAGCATAAATTGATACCATTTTGAAAGGGAGGATGAAGAAGCCCTAGAGAAAACAAGTGAATTTCAGTCATATCTACTTATGCTAGTGAATGTGATACTACTGGTATCACATTATCTTTATATTGTGAATACAGAAATATATTTTTAACAACAACTGGATTTTCCTTGATCAATTTGAAGCATGATATAAATATTTATAACAACAGAATGCAGACATAACAAAAGGAAACTGAAAAATGCCTGTTTTCAGATATGAAGCTTAGATCTGAAAATCTCTTCACTTAGAATTTTATCACAAACCAGGCAATTTCCACATATTTTTTCCAGATTAATACCACCCAAATATTTTCAAACAACAGCAAAAAAAAAAAAAAAAAAGAAAAAAAAGGTGTACTACCCTGGATTTTTTTTTCCCAAATACTTCATTTTGACAGCCATCCATTTAAAACCCATATTAAGCAGCACAGAAGACAGGGATTTGGGAAAAATTACATGAAAATAGTATTACTAGGTAACTATGCTTCTAAAATAATCTCATCCCTGATGTTATCTTTTCTAAGTCATACATAGTCATTTAATAAACTGTTTCCAGCATAATGATATTTCAAGTAATTTAACTAAGTATATTAGGAAGATTCTAATTGCGTTTTTCACAGTTCTCATAATTTGTTACTATGGCTTTGTATATTGCTGTCAGTTGACTTGTCCCAGCAGGGGAGCTTTTTCTTGTCACTGTTTTTGTCAAACAAACATATTAGAGAACCAGAAGATCAGGAGACCTTGGAGGGTATCTTTTCATTCCTTTTGTGGCACTATGTTCCTCTTCATCAGAGCATTTGCATGTTCCATTAGCATGACAGTTCCAGAGGTGGATCAAGCAGCAATCTCTAGTGCATTCTTCTGCACGGCATTATGAAACTGACAAATAGAAATTTTCTTTTATTTTTTAAGCGTGGAAAAGCTAAGCCAGCATTAACATTTCTTGTACATGGGAGAAAAAAGTAGCAAAAGGGCAACTAAATCCAGCCTTCATTATTTTGGGATCACATTTTGGGGCCAATCTCCTCTGGCACTGAGTAGCTGAACTCTGATGAATTAATGAATTTAAAAGTACTTTTTGTTAGATATGTATGAAAAACTTTTATGCTGCACCAAAATAGGATCATAGAAAAAGGTGTGGTTCATACACCTAAATAAGAACTGAGATGCTAACAATAATTCATATTCACAGATTTTCAAACATATATATATATATATGCCTATATATGTCTATACATATATATTCTCTCTATTTTATGCATTCAGAAACTTAAGAATCAGTTAAAATTAGGTCAGTTCATATGTTGTTTCCAGCTCTATAGATATGGAAAAAAACCCCTAAATGTAAAGGAATATCCTTTAATTTATGCTTTACCCTTTAAACTACTTTCCTGTGTAGACCCATCAAGATGATTCATTTGCATAGCTCTCAAACCAGTGACTATAGCTTTCTGTATAGCAAAATCAATGACAGCCTTGTCTGTAATTTTCCTTTCCAAAATACTACTGAAATAATCTTGTCTAAACAGCGAAGCAGTCAAAACCTCAATTATTACAAACACAAATCTTGACCCAGTGTTCAATTTTTCACAGAAAAGACCAGAATAGAAAGTCACTAGATGCTTTCCCTGCCCAAAGAGGGAACCAGCTGTATTTATGTCATTCTTCAATGGCTCTACATCAGCCCCTTCTTTTTTTAGCCTCCCTTCGATAAAATATCTTACCAAAGACCATGAGCAGCTCCCCAACTAGTGAAAAATAAACAAACACCTTTAGGCCTGGTTTAGAAAGATATTTTTAAAATTCCTCTTCATCACATCCTGGAGAGTCTGAAAAAATCCTTCAAATCTTTCAAATCTATACTCTAAGGAGAGGACTGCACCTTCACTGCAGAACAGATTTGCAAGTATACTGCTGCAGACAGACACTGCTGTAAAAATTTCCCAGTTAACAAAAGAGCTGCAGAGCCTTGACACAGACACACATACAGGCTTCTTTTTTTGTTACAATGTTTCAAATAAATTCTTTGCCCGGGCGGCTTTCGTGGCCTTACCATTAAAGTTATGCATGTTGTGAAAGGAAATGTATAGATTATCTGAAGATGCTGTCAAATAAATTAAGGCTATTGTTGAATGCTTACATTTCAATGTCAGACACTGTCTTAGGTTACAGTGGTGTGTATTCTATCACCATCTTCATGGGATGTTGGGGTCGGGTGGGGCAGTGCTCCTGATGGCCGCAGAACGGTTTGCTAATGGGCCGGTCGTTAGAGCCGAATGGAGCACTTTACTCATCCCCAACACTGCAGCTAGTGGCCCATCATCCCATTGTGAGATGCCCCGCCCAGGGTGAGGAACCAATGTATCCCGATCTGCATATAAACTGGGATTTGAAGCACCACAAGCAGCTTTTTCCACGGAATTCCCAGAGGAAGACCAGATCCTTCTACACCACCACTGGACCTTCAGAGGAGAACTATACCTTTCACAAGATCACTGCTTCAACAGAATCACATCTATCACTCCCAGAGGACTACAACCACCTTCTAAGTGGACTGCTACCAACACTCTGACTGACAGGGTGTCAGGTTGTATTCTGACTCTGTCAGTGTTTTTTGTATTATTACATTTTTCCTATTAAATTGTAGTTCTGACTTTGAGCCTCTCACTGATTTGCTTTCAAACTACCACAGACACCAATCAGCTTCACCTGGACTATCTGCTACACATAGCAAAGTAAATGCAGGACAGTAAATTATCCAAAATTGCAATTTATAAGAAAATACTGATTTAATTTAAATGTTTAAAACTTGAGAAAGACACACCAATCTCTGAATGCACTGAAAGAAATCAAGATCCGTACTCCCACGCACCTTTTGTTATATCCTGGCAGTTCGTCTTAATACTGGGATATGAAATTTTCATGGTGAAACATTTCTTAAGATATAACTTAGTAAAATAAATGTAAAGACTTAAAATTAAAAAAAAAATTAAAGACATATCACACCGAATGTGCATGAATAGTAAAGTTAATGAAGAAAAAGTCAAGTCTCTTAATTTTCCAGGCAAGGAACTACAGTTTGACATTTATTTGAGAGAGGTCTCATCCCAAGAAGATCACAGTCTGTTACAGCTTATGGTTTTTAAAAAAGTTATGACCCTCAATTTTATCTCAGTCCAGATAAGACCATCTTTTTTCACACCATCAATTTTAAAATAGAACAGTGCAAAGGAATCAGTGAGGAATCTACTTAATAATTAATATGGCCAACCAAAATTCAAGCACTAGCCATTGTACAGCTGCCCTAAGACATGCAATAAATGGTGGCTATTATCAATCACAGTAATTAGATTTGTGCAGCATAACCATATATTGAGTTGTATAAAAACCCTATTTGTAGTATATTGTGACTTGTTTTAGATAATTTTCATTACATATCTGTTCCAAGCACAACAGAAGACATAGCTTCTGCTACTTGTTTTCATTAGCACTACAAGATAACATGCAATTTATTTCAGTCCTTAGTGCAAAATAACTACATGTGTTACTAAAAGTTTGATGATTATAGATATTTCATCTTTCTTAAACAGCTAAAAGTTGGTATCTCTGCTAATTCAACATGGAATATATTTTAAAGAATGAAATTGAGAGTTTCATTCATATGCTCACTATGGAAAAGTTGTTCATGAGAAGATAGGTGACAGAGGGTTAAGTGCAAAAGCTCTTTGGCATTAAGTCAGGACTGAAAATGAGCTTTACTGTTCTCATACGCTTAATCCAAAGGAAGTCGGTGAGCTTCAGAAGAAAATATCAATTTGTCAGAACTGATAGCCTGTTCTACAGATATATCTTAGAGAAATAAAAGAAGGTTATTCCAGGGAAAAACTGTCAGTTATGTGATGAAACTCCTATACAAAAATACACCTCTCCAATGCCAATAGGGTCTGTCTAATGAGTTACTAAAGGAAGTAAAAAATGCTGTAAGGCACCTAGGATCAAGCAAACAGGTCTAACACTTTTTACATATTCTTTTTTAAATGTGACAAGAATTAAAATGTTTCTGCCCCTTCTATATTTAGATCCTGTCATTATAAAAAAGCAAAGCTTATTAACATGGATACTGAATTTTTTAAATTCAAGATATAACTCTTGATTATTCTTCAAAAGCAAATTATTTGATAAGAAAAACCAAGAATTTCAAGGACCATTTTTTTTACATTGGACTACATTTTTAAATTAGCACAACTGGTTCCTAATAAAATTAAAAGAATAATTTGATCAAATAATAGAAAAATGCAGTTTAACAATGCTAGTGCATACTGTAGGGAGAGAGGGAGTAAAACATATACTTTTCTAGAACTAATTATCATACTCCAAAACTGTGAGATTAAACAGAAAACTACTAAAAAGTTTTGAATAATTTGGATATTTATTTAAGCTAGTTTAACTTCAGGTATGTATTTGGGACTTTTGAAATTTGCCATCAGCTTCACCAAGAGGAACACAATGTTTATTGTCTGCCAGTGCCAACTGGCAGGGTGTTATCCAGAAATTGTTTTGTCCTCTGCTAAACCAGCAGTTGCTATCTCATTTTGGAATTTTTTAGCTCTTTTACATTTCATTTCATCAGCTACAACATAGAGTTTACAGAAAGTAAGGAGTGATCTGTTATGCAATTGTCTTGCTTCTCAATAACTGCTTTGAGCTGGCTGATATTTTACACATACCTTCATGCATAAACACAAACATCAAGCTGAAATAAAATCTCAAGACAGTAAACATCTATAAAATCTATAAGTAACTGAAAATGGGACCCTATGACAGGACTTATTAGGGATTCTGTCAATAGGCAGGGCTAGTAATCCCTTCAATAAAATATACACATACAGATTTTATGACACATTCATTGTTTATGATGATTAAAACTAGTTCATGGCAGCAAAGAATCAAGCTTTGCAACTTTAAAAGTCCTTTTCTGTATTCTTTCTTTAGCCTTCATAGCAAGATTTAACTCTGCATGAGATATGATGTGAAATTGCACAAGTAATGGCTTGTTTTGGGGACAAGTGGTTGATGAGAGCTGTAGATCAGGCTTGTAATGTAACCAAACTTCAACCTTAACTATACAATAGCTATAATTGTTCCATAATAAGGAAAAAAGATTAAGTCTAGGTATAGTGTTTTGTCACTCTGGCACCCTGGAGTTGGTAAGAACCATTTGCACAATCCAGTCAGGACAAGGCATGCTACGAAAATTGAACGAATATAGGTTTCTAACCTTTCTAGGGGAAAGATTTGTCAGATGCCTCTTTTTCCAGTTTTGTTCTGGAAAAGGTATTTCAAACAATTAGGGTGCAAAAGCATATACAGTGCTGCAAAAGTGTCTAGCAACCTCCACAGACAAATGACAGCCATTTATTTACAGAGAAGTCATGGTGCGGAGTTAAATAGAAGAAATACTGAATATTGAATTACACTGCATATTCACCAAATGGATTATTATATATCTGTATCTTAGTCATACTTCAGCAATGATTAAAAACTATTTTGTTAGATATTCAATATTTTGAAGGAATTCTAACTTGAATTTGCTTCTGTGTAATGAAAATAAAGTCAACAGAAATAAACAACTCGAGACATGCAGTGTTAAATATATAATTATACACGGTATAATTATGCACTCTGCGTACTCACTGCTTCTGAGCAATTATTTTTCCACAGACCAAAGCATTAATCCCTACTACCAAGCACATTTTTTTTAAAGTTTGCTTCAGTGGGATGATCAGATACCAAGTCGCCAACTATCGCTACTACACCTCCAAAAGAATGAGAGGAACAATGAACTCATCTGAGAACGGCTCTCAAATCACAGAATCACAGAATATGCTGAGCTGGAAGGGACCCACAAGGATCATCAAGTCCAAATCCTGGCCCTGCACAGGACTTGTCCAAATGCTCCTTGAACTCTGTCAGCCTTGGTGCTGTGACCACTTCCCTGGGGAACCTGTTCCAGTGTTCAACCACCCCCTGGGTGAAGAATCATTCCCTAATATCCAACCTAAACATCCCCTGACACAGCTTCAAAATGTGTGGGAAGGCATTATTAACATGCAAGAATTACCATTTTACTGATAGAAAACTACCCTTACTAATGGTCTTCAAAGTATTCTTGTCATATAAATTTCACATTTGCATAGCACAAGTCATCATGCTTTAGATCTCTTCCTCTTAAGTCATGCCTAATGTCCTGTCCAAAGTAATTTCAAGATGCTGAAAAAAGTCCTACATAGTCTTACAAAAACAGTAAAAATATTTTTAGGAACAGCTTCTGCTATAATTATTTTTATGTGGCATAGAATGAATAAGTAACTGAGAAATGTGAGAGATTATTTATATTCATTAGTAAAAGCCAAGCTGCTATCAGCTCACAGAGTTTACAAAGAATTTGGATTTTGTAGCATTTCAAACAAAGTGTAAGAAACTTGGCTGTTTTCTTTTGGTTGCAGAAAGAAATCTGAATACAAACGACTGGATTTCTCATGTCTCCAACTGTTAAGTTACATTCCTTTAATTTTTGACTAGTTTTCTTGTGTCTTAAGATTAGGAGACTAGACAGTTAATTATCTCTTTTAACATATTTTGCATGTTATAAACACACTTAAAAAGCAGTCACAAGTAAAGCTGCTCTTAGATTTGCCAGAACTGTTTCTGACTATAAATAAATGAGTCTACACAAAAGTTATTATTTTCTTCATTTTTACAAAATACTAATGTTCCCAGAAATTCTTTCAAAGCATTTTACTCTGTTGTGATTTTAAGAAATTAATCTTATTTACAGTATTTATAAACAAAAACCCCAGAAAAGTTCATAAGGATCTTATTTTTGTAATTCAAATGGGTCCAATAAAAATGAACATTTAAAAGATGGAGTAACAGACTTCAACTGTGAGTGAAGATAAATATATTTTGCTTTGACGTTAGGAGTTACTATACTGACCTCAAGAAGTATAAAGGTGCCCTGGGTACTTTGAAAGACTACTGGAACATTTTTGTAAGCACCATATAATTTATTTCCAGAAATGCAGGCTGGCTGACCTTGAGATGTCATGTCTGAACACACAGTCCTTCTGTTGTAAGACCAACTCAATGATTAGAGGGTTTATTGCACCAGTCAGAAGGTATTTGTAGAAAAATAGGTATATGTAGCTTAATCTTGTTTTAGAAAATGTCTTTTGAATATACATCCACAACTGGATCAGAAAAAGCTGTATCACATACTAAATTCCTTATGAATTGTAACTTAGGCACATAAGATTTTAAGAAGATTAATCACCTAAAAATGCAGACAGCTTTCAGGAAAATGCCTGTTTGAATCTCCCAGCAAGACTGGTAGCCATGTCAACAATAGGATTTAGGCACCATTTAATCAACTTAGAAAAAATGGGCCACTTAAAAAAACCCTTCATCCAAACTCCTGCCATCCCTTAGTGAGCAAATAATCAGCAAGTACAAATTCTGTGTTCCAGTCTCAGCTTCCAGTGCATATTATTCAGCAGTACATGTATGTGTAAACTTTATAGCTGGACTTGCTCTGACAGCACCTTGCCTCTACTCAGGTGGGCTTCATTGCTGGACTACTCACTGAATTCTGGTCCCTGGAAAAGAAGACTTAGATCGTGCAAAATACCCAAAAGACTGGAGAGAGAAAAAGGTCAGTAATGGACAGCAGACGTAATCAAGATACAACCAACTAATCCAGCTAATGGAGAAAAATAGCCAAGCCAGGAGAAAAAATACTTTAAGAAAATGGCCAGGTGACTAATCATTCTCTGGAGATGCCTGTTTTTCAGCACTGACTAAAGGTAGGCTAGGATTACTAGTTTAGACGAGCTTTAAAAACCAAAAGCTGGACTCTCCCAAACCCAGGGCTGTAGAGCAGTGAGATGCTTGCTCAGCAAGGCAGCAGCCACCCCACTACGGAGAAGGATGGGGCAGAACTTTCGCTTATTCCTCAGTGGAGGATTCACTTTATCTTTTCAAGCTTCACAAGAAAGTATGACTTTGTTTCCTTTTTCCCTCTAGGAAATACAACACAGTTGTACAAGCCTGTTTAAATTTGTATGTGGGGAAGAATTTGGCACCTGAGTTTTCCCAGGTCTCAGCATAGAGAAATACAGTGCCTTGCACTGTAGAGAGGAAGGCAGTGCAAAGCTTTAACAACTCCTTGAATCTGGTCTTTGCTATGGCATATCGGAGCCTGGCAGAGCCATCATATATATAAATGTAATAATATTGCTAAGTTTATTAATTATGTTGTAAATTTTATTTTGCATATTTTCTTACAACTTCTGGGATTATCAAAGAACAGCAAACCATAGCAGAATAGTGGCAGAAATTGGTGAAACACTACTTAGCCCATATTTTTCTTCAGGGAAGCTGGAGGGTGCAATACTTCTAGCTATGAAATGTCAACCATATCAGTCGTGAGGTTTGTTTCAAAGGGACCAAAATTTTCTGCCATAAACATTAAAAAGCTGAGCTCTCTCCCATTAATCTCCAAATAATCTCTAGTATTATAGAAAGAAGTAATTTATTAAGGATTTACCACTAAGGAAAACTACTCTGTTTCATCAAAGTCCTTGTAGACAAGAGAAATTATATGATGTCAATAAGCACTGCAATTATTTGAGGTTCAGAAACATCACAAAGGTCAATAAAATAAGAAAGAATATCTTAAAACTTTTGTAGCTTTGGTGGCCAAAATATTTACATGTAATTTTTTTTTAAAAAAAAAGAAATCAGAATGCAGTAGAGCCATCTATCTACTTATTGCTCCTTGGAAAATAAAACAGAAATAAAATTATTTCCAAAATTCTTTATGCAATCTGTTGAACAGAATATTATAGAAAATTCAAGTGTTTCAGTAAGAAAACAGCAGTACCCTAGGGACACCATAAATTCAGACAGAAGAATGAATTTCCATTGCTAAAAGTAAGTGTTGATTTGAGTTTTATACATGATTATTGTATGACTATAATCTGTTACGACTATTTCTCTGTTGTAAGAAAAGAGGAAATAAAATGTTTTGTTTTTTTTTATTTAAAAATACTGGTACTTTTTAATATAAAAATAAGGTTTCATTCCAAACACACTAAAGCCCATGTTACTGTGTCCTCTGTGTAGCTGGCTGTCATTTTCAGAAGCAGATAGTTATCGCCATTGTGCTGGGTTTGTCTGCAGCAGAGTTGATTTTCTTCACAGTAGCCAGTGTGGGGCTATGAACTGTATCAGTGCCCAGGAGCAGCAGCCAAAGGGACTCTCAGAACTTTCTTTCCTTGGCACCAAGCTCGGCTCTGCAGTACCACTCACCCCACCTATCCAGTCCCACTGCACACCGTGAATCCACAGTAAACGTTTGCCCCAGGATGTGTGACTTGGTGTGTCACAGCTTCTGGTCTGTCATTAGCAAACAAGACCAAGTTGCACTTCTCAGCAGTGCAGTGCAATGCAAGGTTTTAAGGAAAGCTTTTAAACAGTAAGCAATGCAGCGACATCTCCACTCTACAGGCGTTTTCTTTCTGATAACACAGTTTTCCTTTTTAGTAGGAATGAAAAAAAAACCCAGCAGACATTACATATTTGGCCTACATGTATCAAGAGCTTTGGCATTTAACATGTTTAGCTAAAATCCCAGTGAATGATAGCACCACCCTTAGAGATACAGTCTAGCGGTCAGGTCATGTGTCAGCCCAGGTTTTCATAGAACCCTATAAAAGAAAACGACAACAAAGAACAGTCGCTTGGATCACAGAACATGACAAAAATGTTTTGCAGGATTATACAGGATTTGATTTCTACTGCTTCCTTAACAGGCCTGCTCCAGACCAGCTGCAGTGATGATTCCTCAGCAAAAATGGGATATGATATTTGCAAACGCAAAGCTATTAACAAAGCAAATGGGTTATAATACTACTTAAGAAACCACTAAGCAACCATGCATGACCTATTCCTGATTTGTGCCATGAGACTCTACACAGTGAATGAAAATGAGAAAATTCAGCAAAGAGGATGACCTTGCTGAGTTAAATGAATTCGTCATTCTTTATTAAATTAGCATTTATATTCTAAAGTGTTGTTAATGACATTTGGTTCAGTTAATACTGACTCTGAATTACAGCTAATTATGTCAATAAAGTAGAGCTCTGCAAATCCATAGTATGAATTCTGTGAAATTTTACATTAAAAACTGTAATTTTATATTCCCCTAATCTCTAGAACTACAGGATTCAGAACTCTATTTAAAAACTATTTATGAGTGTTTGAATTAAAAATACATCTTTACACAATTACAGACTGATTCCTTTTAAATGTTTGATTTTAAAAAGCATGTTTATGTCTAAAATCACATACTATGCAATTTTTCTTATATTTATCCTTTTTCTGAATTTGTAAAGCAGAGATCTTGTAGTACTTCTAATATTTGAAAATAGGACAAAAAATTGCTAAGGCTTAAGAATGAATCCTTTGGGAGCAGACTGGAGACTTTTGTTCAGTTATGTTGTAAGACATAGAATTTTTTATTTATTACTAAGAAATACTATTTTAGTATTCTCTGAATGCACAAGTGTCACATCCACTGTGTGCATCAGATCTTGTGTCCCATCACAGAAGCCCCTAACTCCCTAACAGTAACATCTGCAACACCTGGAAATGGAAGTTGGTAGCTGGAAGGGCCAAACATTTGGTGAGAAGTATTTTTCATCCACTCCTTCCATATATATCTGAAAATTATAGTATCCAGAGTACATTCTTTCCAGAGGTTTGAAAGAGATTAAAGATGCTTATTTTGAACTAATTTTCACTCATGTGGTACATCTACATGGGGAGGTATGTTAACAAGTTTCCAAGATAGGTTTTCCCTTATAATTCTCAGAATTTTAGAATTAAAACTGAAATTCAATCTTTAATTTCTATTATTTACATATATAAGTCCTTAATTATACTAACGCTCCTGAAATGAACCATCATTCAAAGAGCAGGCCGTTCCATACAAATACGTGACATAGCTTCATTGGGGACTTGCAATCTAAATTAAAACCATCTAGGAAATATTTTACCGTTCAATATTCATGCAAGTTGTGTTTAGCCAGTGGCTATTTGAATTCATATAATTCTATGTAAAATTCTAATTCAGTTCATACATATACATTGGGATTCGATGTACTTGTTTACCCCACAGAATTTTTTTTGTGTCAACAATAGTTGTGGAAAGTGTGAAACAGGTAAGAGCTTGAGAAGTTCTCAAACAACTGGGAGCAGTTAGGAATAAAGGCAGCAGTAGTATACACGTAGCCTACTAACAGTACCTTTATTACCAGGCACAAAAAATAGCTGGCTACACTGTAAAATGTTGATTATTAAGTAGTGCAAAGCAAGTTGTATATTACAAATCTCTTTCAAGAACCCAAAGAAGTATACAGAAATATTGTCTGAGGAGAAGTCTTTTGGGATATGTGAAAAATTATTTATTAAACAACAGTGAAAACTTTGGTTAAAAAAAACAAATGTTTGAAAAATAATTGTACATCTTCCATGGAAAGCAAAAATTCCCTTTGGGAATTCTCATTATGTCACAACTTGGCTGTGAGGAAGGTTGATTAACAGCAAAACAGCTTGCATGTCACTGGAACTCTGGGAGACTACTGAGAATTGTAAAAGCTCCTTTGAAATCTATAAATAAATAGAGAAAAAAAGACTACTGACATTATAGCAGCACTTACATTAACTGAAACCATGACATATCAATGCAAACATATGTAACCTTTCAACTAAAAAGAAACTAATATTTCAGAACATAGAGCAAATATATTCTATGAACTTGATGCAGTTTCCTGGCACAGCCAGGAAATTTACTACGGGCCAGTGGAGTTCAAATTTATTGTACATTATATTCATTTGCATTTAGGAAGAAAGAAACTCTGATAGTGATAATTTTCCCTCATACTGAAGGTGAAGGAAATTTGTAGCCATTCTGGATTTTTTTGCAGCATCTACCTCCAACGTATCTCTCTAAAAGATATAAATGCATGAGGTCAAATCAAAGTACTACACACTGAATAATCAACTCGTGTTCCAATAGCGCACTGGAAGTGCAACAAAGTTGTCTGGGAAATGCATATGAACAGCAAGTTTTCTTCCTGGTCAAAAATAATCCACCTTATTTGACAAGTTCTGAGTCTGTTTTTTGCCTCTGATCCAAGTCCTACACACTTTGAATCCCTGTAGACACACATTGGGCAAACTTTTTATCCCGGAAGCCTTCTCTGCCAGTGATGATGGCTACCAGACAAGTCAGAAGTTTTCATAACATTTTTAAATACATCTGTACTGCAATATTTTTCAAATACTTTTAACTACAGATATCAAATCAATAGCTTTTACGCCTAGCTTTAGGCTTCAACTACTGTATTTAAGCTCTCTGTTGTCACTGTTAAATATGCTAAACATTTTAAAAGTCAGAGTGAAAGTACACAGCTTTTATCACAAATAAAACTGTAATGGGAAGTTTAAATAAAGTAGAATAAACACAAATGAGAGGTTAACAGGGAACTGGTAGCTAGTATTAACATGGTCCATCCAGGATTTACTACTAATCCTGATAAAAATAACATTGATATTCTAAAAACATTGTTATAAATTATTTTGGAAAATAGTAAGAAAAAAGAGAAACATAGAAGTTGATCCCTTTCATTGGAGTAATGCTACAACAATCATTTTGTTAATCCACCATCCTAGCAGTATAAAATCTAATGAGTAGTATGTTACTGATATGCAAAGTATTATGCAAATTATATTCAAATCACAATGACTGATAGCAGGTCAAAGCAGCATGCATTAATATTCTACTAGTTGTACTGCAATGACTGTAAAGTACTGCCTGCACACCACCAAGACAATTAATGACATTCTCTACACATACATTAACCTACATTAAATTTTTTCTTAATCTTCTTTATTTCAGTCACAATGAAAATAAACCTACTCACTACTTCAGCATTTGCGCTTTCAGCAGGACATGCAGAATATTTCCAGCTAATAAGCACTAACCCTTCCAGCATATGACTTTCCAAATGCTACCATCACACATTACCCAGAGGATATACATTTTAATCCCATTCTTAATGTCTCTGTCCCAGCGAGCCAGAATTTTACAGCAGGCTAACTAACCAGGAGTATAACTTTTTGTTTCATTTTCCCTTTTGAACTACCTTACCTGTGATAAAATTAAGATATCATTACATGTGACAATGCACAGTCACCTGTGAAGAGAAACACAAGAATCAAGTATTTAGCAAAGTGTGGCAAAGACCATGTTCTCCAAGCAGAGCCACTGCTCTTTAACAACCACCTCATACCACTTTGGGAGAGCATTTATACATAACAAAACTGCCATTTTGAATGGAAAACTCATCTTAAGCCAGGAAATTAGCGTCACATGACAAAAACGGCATAGAGAAAAATAAAAATTATGGCTAATAATAGAGGACTGCACACAACTTTGAGGAAATTTCAAATATTTTCCTCAGGTAGCATGAAGTGATGTAGACTGACACTAAGGCAGCACTGCTGTTCACTAAGCAGAGATCTCCAAGTTCCAATGCTATAAACCAGACCCCTTCCAACAAGTCACTTTTCTCTTCTTATCCTGTTCCAATTCTTGTAAGCATCATCCATTTTCATTCCTCAAATAGAAGGGTAAAAAGGTAAATAATTTCTTACTTCTTTCAGTCAAAACCTAGGTCATCATATGAATCATCAGCCACAATCCCTTCCTTCAGATGATTCCCTTTCATGTTATTTTTAAGAGTCTGCATAGGTTAAATACCATATCATTTGGAGTCAGATTAATGTATTTTGGATAGATTGTGTTTTGGAAGGATTTAATATTTTGGGAAGTGTTCAAGGGTTCAGTTTTTCTGGTAAGAAAATTCTTGGTACAGAACAAAAGCCATCTTTGAAATCCCAATATACTGTGGTACAGATAATGCTACACAATGCTACTTTTTTGTTTAAAATAAATCCATGTTCTAGTTAAATGTTTTGTATGTCATTTTATAGTAGTGCAATAATCCAGGAAAAATATTTTAGTTGGTTTTAATAGAATAACTTTTTTAAAAGTTTGGGGTTACTCTTGCAAGTTATCTCATCATGCATATGCCAAGAAAAATGATTTGATATCAGTTGCTACTAAAAGATCACACCAGCTACAAACAAGCTAATCAATTCCCCAGCTGCAGGTTATGTCTATTTTATGATGATCCCTTGTAGTAGTCTTGTAGTTAGTCAGTCTCCTAAGTGTGTGTTCTCTCTATTCTACCACAACTTCAGTAGTGTTACAATCTGATTCACAACTTCAAAAAGTTGCAATGCTACTACTGGGTCTTCTGCACATATATGCACTAAACATATTCTTTGGCCATTCCTAATATTAATATTGGCTTCAACAGGCCAACAAGACTGAGTAGAATGAGTTAATATTTGCACACCCCTTAAGCTTATATTTTTAACATCTGCACAACATTTAAGCACACGGTGAAGTGCTGTGTGCTGTTACCCATACATAGTTTCTCCAGCTGAACTGAAGCCACCAGGCAACAGAACTCACTGGACTGTTGGCAAAAGGAGCTGCCCTTTGCTGTGTTCTCTCTGCTTCTGGCCTCTCTCTGTCCAGCTGTGCCTGCTAACTCCATCATAGTTTTGTTTTCCAATTAAAATTCCATTGAGAATGAAGAAAATATGACTAAAGAAAAATTTCCACTGGAAGAGTAGTGGATGTCATTTACCTCAACTTGAGGAGGGCTTTCAACACTGTTTACCACAGTGTTCCTTTATAAATATCAGGACGTTACACTCTGGAGGGGTGAACAGCCAGAGGTGTAGAAGATTGCTGAGATTACAGGGCTCTGAGAGTAATGGTTACTGGGTGATACTTTGCAGACCAGTAAGAAGTGATGTTGCAGGAGGCTCCTTAGACCTGTCCTGCTGAATACCTTTATTAGGGACTTGGAGGAGGAACTGGCATGCACTCTCTTCAAATCTGCAGATAACACCAAGCTGCAGGGGCAGTTGATATGCTGAGGCGTAGGCCTGCCATTCAGTGAGACCCAGGTGGGCTGGAGAAATTGTCTGACAGCAGTTCCAAGGATCTTCTTCATATTCAGTGAGGAGAAATGCACTGTTCCTGGGAAAGAGGAACCCTTGCAGCCATCCAGGCTGAGAAGGCTGATCACCTAAGGACTCTTCCAGCCTGAAGTACCTGTGACTATGATCCTAAGAGCCATAAACTTTGAAATAGGTATAATTCAGTCATATCTGACAGAACAGCTGTGATGTTTTATTTAAGTGTACTGCTGCACCTAACAATCTGTCACACATTACTGCAGACACACTTTTCCCAGCCTCTCCGTCTTTGCAGTGAAAGTGTCACAAAGGGCACTACCCCCTTCTAATCACTAGTTTGCACAGAAATACAGATCTTTCAAAGAATTTCCATTTCCTCTATCCAAGGATTGCTCCATACCTCTTCAGCAAGAGATTTCTGAGATTCAGTTCCAACCACTTGGATTCTCAGCTTCTGAAATGTCCTTTTCCTTCAGATTATTCACTAAGCATTTTCAGAAATACTGGATACCTGATGTTTGTTTGCATGCTTGAAAAGAAACAGTTCTGTATTTGTGTCTCTGAAGTTTTTATCAAAAGCAAAAATAGTTGCATCCTTGTGAGCAAGAGATACAGAAATCATTTGCGTCACATATTATGAATCCTTCCCTGTAAGTTAATTTCAGTAAAGCAGAGTAGTCTGGAACAGCTATGTTTCCTTTGTCTTGAGCATCAAGGATTTCAGACAGTAAGAAACAGGAGTACAGCGATTGGGCCAACAGCTCCAAATTTAGAAGAATCTGCCTCAGTTCTCTAAACTTCTACAGGTTTCCTACAGGACCTTAGGGGACCCAGTCAGTCTTTCTTTATGGAGACTGCATCCATAAAACTGGAAAGCATAGTAAGACAAGTAATCACCTTACAGTATAAAGTATAATTTTTAAACACTCAAATATTATGTTAAGAGAGGTGGATCATGTACCTACCATCAATACATCATCTTCCAATTGTGTTATGATACAAATGTGATGCACTGTAAATTTATTGAGAAACCAAGAAAAGAAAATCAAACTCATTTATAGGGGTAAATTAAGTCTGCTGCAAAGTAGATTTCTATGAGATAAAAATGGTACATGTGTTTGTTTTTAACATTGGAAATATCAGAAGCTGGGTTCCCTGCAGTACTTGTGTTTGTTCTGAGATGTTTGTTGAAGGGCTAGCATTGCCTAAAGAACTCAAGCAAACAAGGACAGCATATTGGGCAGTACCTTGCTTAGAGCTTGACACTGTACAAAATTTTCTCACTGTTTACATCAGCCATATCCTAGAGATGTTAAGTAACATTTAGAGGCAAAAACCAAGTAGGTGCTAACAAAATAATGATTATGTAATGGAAATGGCATCTTAGTTAAATTCTAGAGATTTGAAGTGAATTTGGGGGGACCAAGTGCTTCTACTATTTTAAAGAGCCTACCACTCAAATATCTCACTTATGCTTGCAGTACCATTCTCACACACACCTGGTAGGTAGGTATCTGTAAGAAAAACAAAACCTGGGCTATTTTCCCAAGAGCACTTTCTTAACACTTGTGATTATTTCTCAGGCAGTTATTTCCTGTTTGGAGTTGGAACTGGTGGGGCATGATTTTGTTGGCTGCTATGCTGTGAAGTCTTTTGTGTGACCATATTTCAAGGAGGTTTCTCACAAGTTCCATACAGAATATCAGATCCTTTAAAGAGATCTGTCCTTCCCCACATCTTACTTTTGATTCTACAGAGATGTTCCCAGAGGGTTGGAAAGTCACTCAGCATAGTTCTCCATCTAGAGAATAAATATAATCTCAAGTCAAAGACTGTAATCATCTCCCAGCTATTGTAATAACAAGTATTTCCTTTTCAAAAAAGAACTTTCAAGTATCTGACCTATTTATTTTAGCAAAGATGAGCTCATTATTTGAGCACTTCACTGTCTGTGAAAGGAAGCACAAACATCCATCAACTGTTAAGTGCCAGAAACAAGCTGAATGGGATAGGGATTTACTTGATTCCCTCTTTACCATGACCCTGAGCCAAATGATGAGAGGACTTTTAAGATTATTTACAGAAAACAGGTGCTACGATAAAGCATGTCTTCTCAGCATGAATAGCTGAGAAGACAGGAAGCCACTTCACTGTCCCTTCAAAGCCTACTAGGAAGGTTCTACACAGGCCATGATCTCCACAGTGAGGAAGACCTCATCCAGGGCCTCAGTGAGCAGCAGGCAGATTTCAGTGCCTCTGCTCCTCTCTCATGAATTGCAGAAGACTTGGCCTCAACTTTTTCAAGGCAGAGTATTTTCTCATGTTCTTACAGCACACAGAACAGTTAAACCTGAGCAGAACTGTGTCTATAAGATGGAATCAAACTGAACACTTTCATTGCTTCTTTGTGCCTCAGGTATGTGTAACAAATAAGAAGTCCATTGCTCCCACTCTACAGATAACCATTCTTTAGTGGAGCATAGAAAGAGGTTGTAATACTCTCTTCTTTGACAAACATTACACAACCATGTCATGTAAATATCAATTTTGACAGTTCATTTTCTTGAATTCTACTCCCTTCTTCTAAAAAAAGCCCTTCCATTAATCTATTTTAATTTCCCATAAAAAGTGAATAAATAGACAGAAAAACACAGTACTGATTACCAACATCAAGATAGCCTCTGTAACAGTCCTGCACACTCCAAGATGCTCTTTAAAAATCATCAATCATTCTTTCAGCTGAGGACCAATGCTAAAACCAAAAGGACTCTTATTTTCTCAGGAGGGCTTATAACTGGAGTTTTTAACAGCCATCTTTGCAGCCCCAAAAAGTCATTTTATTTTATAAAGGAATCCACATCAAAGATTTCATGCACTGTCAACACATTCTCATCATTGTTTGCCTACACTCTTTGAACTATCTCCTTTCAGCTACTGAAATATTAAAATTGCATTTTCCTCTGTTCTGTCAAAAAGTTGTGCAGCTTAACAGGACAGTATTCTATAGTTCCTGAACATTTCATTCTCTCCAGAGAAACTGAAAGTGGGAATTAAATGTGTTATTTTATGAAAAATAACCATCAGAATATAAGAATGATGGGCTTGCAGTAGCATGGAAAAGTGAAGAGGAAATTATCTATTGGTTTTTCATAATAAATAATGAATGCTACTTAAGAAGTATAAGATGAAATCAGACAAAGTTAAAAACAAATACAAATAGCAATGTTTGGACAGATAATATAGCAATCACTGTCACAGGATATGTTGATATATAAAGTTTATATGGGTTCAGTTAAATGAGCTCATGCAAGAAAATTGTCACTATCAAAACTATCATGTTGTCTATCCAACACAAAGATGCAACCTCTGATTCAAAAAGTGCCCACATGCAGAGAGCTGCAGGGGTATTACCAAGCAGGCAGGACCTCTGAAAATCTGTCCTGTTCTCTGCAATTCCACAGGTTTCCATTCACCAAGGAAGCCCAGGCTGAACTGACCCAGTGCAGCTGATCTCATATAAAGCAATACTCATGGATGAATTTAAAATGACCACCCAAATCCAGTAGCTCAGTACAAGGCACAGAGAGCAGAGCTGGGACAGTCACACATGGGATTATGTGTCTGAAATGTTTGAACTCTGCTTTAATGAACAGGTCTTACTAATTTGCTGATTAGTCTGATTTCATCACTTTTCTGTTAAGCATAATACTGTAATTAATAATAGTGTGCTCTCACCTCCTTCTCATAAGGAAAGAAAATGTTCCTGTTTTACAGTTGAATAGTCAAAGAATAGGGAAATCAAGCACTTCCCTTAAGATGACCCAATTTCAAAGATATTTGGCCAAAGATTTAAGTGCGCTGAGACAAGTGTTAAGAACTTTAAATTACTAAAGATGTCAGAACTGTATTTGGAACATAATTATTATTCTATACAAGGAAGCTAAGAATAAGGTAAATACCACCAATACACTGTGACCATTCTTATACCCTCTGCTCAGATGACAGCTTTGCTAGTAAGTCAGAAGTTCTTCACATGAGCACAGAAAGATAAGGCAAATGAAGGATTTCATGGGATAAAAAGGTAAGACCCCAACCATAAGATTCAGATTTCTAAATGAGTAATACATGAGTTCCTTAGAAAATAAAATCACAAATAAATAATGCAATCCTGAAAATTTCTCATACCATATATTTCAGCATATGCTTGGAAAATTTCCTTTAACCATTGGATTACAGTTACTTGCTTCACAGATTCAAAGTGCAATAAGTACTTAGAAGATAATAATTTTCATGGACTCTTCCCAACAAATATTTTGAACAGTTTTTATTTTTGATAGCAGAACTTTTGTAATCATTAGATCTCTAGACTTTTATAAGGCTTTGGATATTTAATGACATAAGATTAAAGAAATATACACAAGTTAGAGCTGTGACCCCAAAAATATTTCAAACAAAATAAAGTCCCTGGATGCTGCCAGTCCCAGGAGAGTCAATGAAAAGCTGGGAGTGTGACACAATATGATTTAGAGTGATTTCTGCATAAAAAACTTCAGAACTCTCATTGAGTTTGATCCAAAGTCTTATTAAGTTAGTGGCAAGACTTATCTGTCTTCTCTATCTTGGATTTTTCCTCTGTTCAAACAGCAGTATGCTACATTGCTCTGTTTAAAACCTGTTTCTTTTGATTGCCGTCATTCATTTTGAAAGTATTTATAGAAACATCATCATGAATTATTGTACAACTCCTAATAATGGACAAATAACTCAGAAACTCTTTGACCTCCCAGTGTTTTCCACATTGCACCTTTGATAGCTGTCATATGATTAATCAATTCATTACTGAACAGTTAAAAGACTTGATATACAAATCACTTTTTATTAGTGCTTATTTTAAAAAACAGAGTACTAGTGAATCCAAGAAAACTGATAGAAGAATTAACCCTCCTGTGTTCCAAAATGCTTTCTTGTAGATAAACAAACTGAGACACAAATATTCATCAAAGCCTTTTCCAGAAAGAAAACCTAACAGGAGGTTCTGACATTGTCTGATCTACACTCCAAAATATTAGCTCATAATTTTCTCCAAGAACACTCTCAGAGATACTACTGTCTACATCTTCTAAAATAAACTTGAAAAATAGATAAATAAAGACAGATCTGATGGTACTGGGATCATCTTAGAAAAGGTATGTGAGAAATTTCTGAAGCACTGCTCCTAGACAAAGAGCCATGTTACAGGGCTTAGCCTGTAGCACTGGGACTTTAGCAGCAGGAATATTTTATGTTAATTTTCATTAATAGCTCTTCATCACAATTCTATTCTTACATGTCAATCAGGGTTTTTTGTACTGCAAAAAAGAAAAAAATTAAAACCCCATTAAAGTTCCAGGCTGCCTACCCCTGTTGCCTCATCTATAGTGCCCAACAAAATTCATAGCCCTCAGACTGCCATGGTTCAACTGAAGATCCTAGTTTACAACAAATGGATGCAAAAATGCATTGCTTCAAGGACACTGACGTATCAATGATAGCTTGGCATATTAGAAAACACTACAAAGTTTTTAAACACTTCAGTAGCTTTTATTTCATACTTCAATAGAAACTAAATGTTATGTTTAACTTTGAAGATATTTCAAAGCTCTATATGCTTGATACAGGAATATATGGAGAGCATTAGAGAAACAACTTTATTTACCATAAAACAAGGGACTTTATATCAGTTAGAATATAATATTGTAATAAACAGACTAGTACAGCACTATTAGCCCAAATCCAAGCCAAAATAAATAAAATAAACCATCCTGTCACAGAAACATGGATTGCTCCTGTCATGTTCTACCCTTAATATACCTGCAAAAGCAGCTATACTACCCTGCATACCCCAAAATTCAACAGCTTCAAGTGAAGTGGAAAGCATCAGATCCCTTCCTTGAAGAATGGTGTTCCAACACTGGAATGAGGAGAGATCCAGCTAGTCTGCTTTTGCCAGTCCCTAAGAGGTGACCTACTTTTTCATGAGGATTATAAAACAATTATTTTAGAACAAAATGCTGTCTCACACAGAGAACTAATAGCTGAATATCATCAAACCCTCTCATATAACATATGCTGGAAGTGCCTCTGTTTAAGAAGCCCACTGGTGTATGCTACACCTTTCTAGATGTCTGAATATGTTCTAAATTAATCTCAACACTGAGTGAAACACAACAGACTCCTATCAGATCTTCAAAGACACCAATGACTAAACAAAATATTCTGTATCAAAAGGATGAAAGAACAACCTCTTAGTGAGACAGAGGACTGTGGAAAAGAAAACAGGCCACATTTGCTCCCCCAGCTTAGAGAACCAGCCCTCATCAACTGGGATCTCCATAACAAGGG
Organism: Eopsaltria australis; assembly: GCA_034509425.1. Taxonomy (NCBI): domain Eukaryota; kingdom Metazoa; phylum Chordata; class Aves; order Passeriformes; family Petroicidae; genus Eopsaltria; species Eopsaltria australis. The sequence continues at coordinate 67,003 of JAVTVJ010000778.1, read as the reverse complement.
GCAATTTTACATTATCTACTAAACTCACTCTTTTTCCCACTGTTTTTGCACTTTATCACTACAAAACTGATTTCTCAGCACCACTGATGCTGTATAAACCAAAGAAGAATTTTATTGCAGTTATGTGGCTGCAAGCATACCTCTTTTGTCACTATAATTCCCTACATATTTTTTCCAATATTTAGAGCAGTGGGATTCAGCATATCAAAGCAAAGTCCCATCTCCTTCATTCAACTCAATGAACTGCAGTATAGGAGCTCTATCAGGACTGAACAATACGACGTTAGATATGCTAAGGAATGGTTAATGGCCACAATCCCCTGTGGTTGCCTCACTTAGGCAAGCAGTGACAACGGCATGTCCTGATGTACCACCACTGTCAGCAGGAGTCAAGCCTACAGCTTTTGTCACTGGAAACACACATTGCTGCCTAATGAACTGAAGTAGAGCTTAAGAAGCTTAGCAAGCCAGCCAGTAGAGAGAAATATGACTTGAAAGAAGAGTTTATTTGAACAGACCTTCAAATTGTCTGTTTAACAAGACAAGCTTCAACTAGTTCTACAATTATTATCTTGTATATATCCATACAGCAATTTATTATTCTAAAGTGTCTAAACTTTTAATGTGGGAAAAATCCCCCAAACTTTCTCATAAAGAATTACCACAGTAGTTCAGCTAAAAAGTTACCTTGCTTATATCACATTTATAGAATAAAGAAAGAAAATTAAGAAATACTTAGTAATAAATAAAATTATGTCAGATATTTGGAATAATATCCATTTTCCCCAATATTTTCATAGAACATTAACAGATTTCAGCAAAATAAATGCTTTAAAATCTGACAGGTTTACTGAGGACTTGAGGCTGTTGCTTTCCAAGCTCATGATGTAAAGCAAAATAACCTTATAGTGAAGAAACTCTTAATTTCAATTCTGCCCTTTTTAACAGTTGTTTAAATGGAAACAAGGGGGATTTTCCAAGATGTCAGCATATAGGAACTTGTTTATTTCAGCTCTCATGATTTCTAATGCTATTAAATTGGAAAATATAAAACAAGCATATTAAAAGGCACTAACCTCTCAAAAGAGGTAATGACAAAGGTGGATCTGAAATCAATAATGCATATTGTAAATCCATGATAATAAATTTTGACATTCGCCAAAAAAATTTTGTCCTCAGCTCAAATCCCGCTGCTCTTATATAGGCCAAACTCCACATTAACTTGGCTGAAAAATAGGTTGTTTCCCTAGGGAAGAGATGATTTCTTGCAAATATTGTTAAACTCCAGGAAAAGCACACAGCACTCAACTAAATGTAAATAATATGATCTCCACCCTAAAGAATTTACAGCCCAGAAATATAAATGCAGGCTATCCCTGAAGTACCAACCACCCAGGCAAAGGGTCCCCCAAGTAGCTTTTTTGCTTTCTGCAGTAAGTTTTTAATAAATCTTACAGAAAAAGAAGAAAACCCTTCTATTGTGTTGGGAGGATTATCTGGTTTGAAGTAAGTTATTTTGACTTTCTCACTGCGGTGTTTCAGGGTTTGTCTCTGCTGCCAGCTTCTCTCAGGACAAACAGCAGCAGAGCTGGCTCTGCCCTGAAGCCAGGCTCAGCTACTCCAGCCTCACAGCCCCGTGGTGCTCAGCAAGGGGATGCTTCCCGGCTCCAAGCCCCCTGCAGCTCACAAGGTGATTATATACACATATCCAGATGAAAAAGCCTATATATTCTGCTTACTTACAGTAATTACTCCTGGAGAGAGAATATACCCCGTCTTACCAGACTAACGGTTGTGGTGGTTCCAAGTCCCCAGAAAACCCTTTCCCCCCACTAAGAAGCCCGGGGCTGGGGACTCCCCTGGGGCAGAGCCCGGAGTGGTTTGCCCTGTGGATGGGCCGGGCTTGCCAGGGGCTGGCTACACTGTCCCTAGCTGCCACTCTCTTGTCTTATCACCTTTAGGCTCCAGAACTCAGTACTTGATTGTATTATCCCCTGCCAGTCTCCCCTTCTCCTCCCCCTTCCTTTCCCCATTGGCTCCTATCCCCCGATCCCTCCCTGGTTCCTCCCCCGAGCCCATCAGTGATTGGTTTGTAATCCCTCAATAAAAGTCTGATGCAGAAGGCGCCCCAGGTCTTTCACCTGGGTGCCCAGAGAGCTAGCAACACAGTGTCTCTATTATCCCGGGTGAAAGAACCCTCCCACGATTCTTCGGCTCATCGCTTACAGTGGCCACCGTATAGGGTGGACGCGGCCTGCGGTAAGGGGCGTGAGACCCGACAGCAGGGAACCCATTCAGGTCGGGGACGCTGGCTTGTAAACGCCGTAGGGCTGCAGTCTGAGACCCTGGTGGGCAGCTGGCCAGCCCACGCCAACGGCCGCAACTAACAAAGACTCTTACTGTGCTTTGCAAAATAGAACGTGCTTATTTTAACAAGGCAATTCACTACAAGGTTAGAAATCAGACTGCAGAAAGGAAACATTCTAGAGTCCTTCCTGGCTACTTTGGCATGTCACGTAGAAAATCCTTTAGCTTGTCTCAGAGCTTTAACCCAGAGAGAAACCTGTACAGCACACTCACCTGAGTGTGGATCTGAGACTGGGCCCTTTCTCTGGGTCTCATTTTATGACATTATTCCTTCTCTCTTCAGCAGGCAACAGACTTGATAAACAGCTAATATTTTCTGTTGGTTCCTCATTTTATGCAGTCTGGGGCTGCTGAAAAAAAGGCTAGATAATAGTTATTCAACACAAACCAAGTCTCAGCTCCCATGTTCCGGAGACCATCTGCCTGTGCATCCTTCTCTTTGTTCAAGAATATCTCACACGTTTCAAATAGCAAAAGAATGCATTGGAAAGATGTTTTCTGTAGGTATAGTAGACTGAAATGAAATACTATATCCCAGGCTAAAATCTGAACTCTCAGAAATATGTTTGATCCCATGGATTCACTGGAGTGAATTTTTTGAGCCTTTCCAAAGTCTGTATGTTGCAGTAGACTGAAAAATAGGTACCCAAGAGTCTATTAGAATGGAAAGCTTACATTTAGGCTTTGTAAAATAAGGCATAAGCTTCTTTTCCTTTGAAATCAACCTTTCAAAATTACTTTTTAGAGGTTCGGGCTTCCTCTTAGAGGGAAAAAAACGTTACTAACAAGGTTGTTAATGAGACAGGGCTGACTGGCATGCATAAACAGATTAGCACTATTACCCATATTGATAAAATCACTCTGATTATTCTGCTTAGGAAAGCCTAAAACCATTATTTTCTCACCTATGTAATACTGAAAAAGAGATCCGCTTAATAGAAAGAGAATTATTTCTCCTTTTTCTGCCAAAATTTAAAATAGCTGAAAAAAATTATAAAAACACTTTTTACATCTTCTATGAAATGCTAATATTCAAAACTATCATGAAATCTGGACTGTCATTTGGTCAATTTCAATATCTGTGAATAATTAGCTTTCAAGAAGACTCATCCAAGCCCATGTTATACACTTGCCAATTAAAATCAGGAGTAGAAAATACTGCAATTCAGATATTCAAGTAAATACAAAGCATTTCCATGTTGATTGAAAAACAACACATTCAGCTTGGAGAATATCCATGGATAATTTACTCTCTTGATGATGTACAAATCTTAATAGACTTCCTCAAGACAGCTCAGTAAATTGGATGATACATAGAAACTATAAAATGATTACTCACATGACAGACTTATAATACTAATGATCTAATACATAGAATCACAGACTCATTTAGATTGGAAAAGACCCTTAAGATCATTAAATCCAACCATTAACCCAATACTGCCAACTCCACCACTAAACCACATCCCTAAATGCCACATCCACATCTTTTAAATGCCTCCAGGAATGGTGACTCACACACTTCCCTGGGCAGCCTGTTCCCATGTAATATAATAATTAATATGAATTTTTCTACAAACAATATTTTTTAATTTAATAATACATTCATATAATCTCATTTTGAAGAGAATCCTCATGACAGCATAATGAGTCAGCTGCAATTTCCTAACATTATGGACTGAAAGTCCCTAAAAGAGTGAATGACAGTAATCAGCTCTTCAGATGACAAAATCATCAATTGGCATTTCTGTAGCTTTATGCTGATCAAGGTCTCAGCTTGGCAATGATATAGAGACTGTAAAAAGGAGCCTTTGTAACAGATGCAAATACTTACCAAATGGTAAAACAAAGAGCAATGTGACACTTTATGACCAGGTGTATCAAATGCTAAAAGCATTACAGAGTGTAATAGCCAAAGGGAAAGACTAGAGGAAAAAATTTATTTTAAATATTCTGCAACATAATTTGTGCTCTGTGAAGCATTAACACTGGTATTTTTCCAAATAGATTGCACTTCTATAAATGAGAACATAATTAAGAATAAATGGAATAACTTCTAAATTACTTAAACACTTGGTCACCAAAAATGGATTATTGTTGTTGGCAGACTTCTCCATTCTTCTAATTAAAGTCAACCATTTAAAACACTTTCTTCCTATTAATCTGATGCATGTGATGAAAGAACTATAAAATTTAACACTCTCTAATGAAAACATTTCCATCTTGCACCACTTCTAGTTAAATGGTGACATTCTGTTCCTCAAGCAAAAGAAACAGTCCTATGGATTCCTCAGGGACTGAAGCCACGAGCAGTGTTTGACAGGTGAAAAAACAAACCACAGACTGCCTTTCAGTGACTTTGCTGAGAGTAAAGAAGTATGGAGACTGCACAGCCTGTCCAGGCAACCTGCTTCACTGCCTGACAGCTCTCACAGGAGCAGCCTTCCCTTAAATCCAGTCTGATCACCTCATGCTGTAACTTATGTCAAGTATTTCCTTTTCTTCCCACCATGCACCACTGTGAAATGCCTGAGTCGGTCTCCAGTTGACATCCCCCTAGGTATGGGGTGGGGGGGACTTCTGTGAAGTCCCCTTGAAGTCATCTTTTTTCTAGGCTGAGCATCCCCGGCTCCCCCATCTTCTCACAGGACAAATGCTCCAGCCCTGATCAGCTTTCTGGAGCTCTGCTGAACTCACTGCAGTTCACGTATGTCTTCTCCCACTGGGTGGCCCAAAACTGGATGCAGTATCTAGACGCAGTGCTGAAAAGAGGCAGATAACCCCTTCCCTTAATCTGCTGGCTGTTCCCCTGCTTACACAGCCCAGGAGGCTCCTGGCTGTCCCTCTTGCCAGGGCACAGGGCTGGTCCACGCCTACCTGCCCAGCAGGGCCCCAGGTTGCACCAGGCTGTGTGACTCATCACACAAACAGGAACCAGGAGCACTTCTCTCTCATGTTGATAGATGAAACAGTGGCACCTGAGGCCATCTTTCCTTCAACAACCTTGTCAGTATGACTTATGGGTTAGTTGTAGAATCATGCTTTAAGAGGGAAAGACAAGGAAAATCCCAGGTTCTTCCTGAAAATATGGAACAAAACATTTTCCTAAATAATTTTTAGTATGCTAGGCAACACCATTTCCCTGGGGACCATAAAATCACTGAGATGTATGACTTATCCATTTGGAACTGGACAATAGTAAGGCCTCTGTAAATTTGGCATTAACTGTTCTTAAAACTTCTCTGCACCCCCATGCACCTTAGGTCAGAATTCTAAATACATCAGAATAATTCTTCATGGACACTTTTAATACTCTCATCAAATGAGATGAGAGTAAAAATATACTACATAAAGATTCACTACTGGAAAATCCCACAAATAGCTCTAGATAAAATTCTCAGCTAAAATTGATTAACCACCCAAGCCTCTGCTTCTCCTACTGCAAATTATGCACTAGTTAATGTTTGCTTCCTACTAGAGAGTGGCATTAATATGAAACGAAACAAGATCACAAACACTAAAAAACACACACAAAACACCTGATTAGCTACCATTACTGAAAAAGGAACTGAACAGATAATTAATTAGTCTTACTAATTATAGCTATTCCTAGATCTTGTAAGAGACCTTACATCAGTGTAACTCCTATTCCTGTACCAGAATATCATCTGAGAACCTGAACAAACACTTGTCTTTAATTGTTAGTCATTTCAGCTGTCATTTCTAAGTACAGCACAGGAAGAAGTCACCCCCTCACTACTACATGATCCCACCTCATTGGCACTGGTGAGGCCGCACCTCAAGTGCTGCATCCAGTTCTTCCTCACTTCAAGAAAGACATTGAGGTGTTGGAATATGTTCAAAGAAGGGCAGCAAGGCTGGTGAAGGGTCTAGAGACTGAGTCCTATGAGAAGCGGTTGGGATTGTTTATCTTGAGAAAAGAGAGGTTATGGGGAGATCTTATTGCTCTTGACAACTACCTGAAAGGAGGTTGTAGTGAGGTGGGGCTTGGCCTCTTCTCCCAGGCAACTAGCGAGGGAACAGGAGGAAATGGCCCCAGGGGAGGTTCAGGTTGGACATTGGGCAGAATTTCTTCATGGAAAGGGTTGTTAAGCATTGGAATGGACTGCCCCGGGAGGTGCTGGACTCACCGTCCCTGGTAGTGTTCAGGAAATTACGACATGGCACCTAGTGCTATGATCTAGTTGACAAGGTGCTGATTAGTCAAAAGCTGGACTCAATCCTGGGAGTTTTTTCCAACCTTAATGATTCTATTCTATGGTTCTATGATTTGCTGTCAACATGGAAACTATTTTGCTAACTTGACAAACAGAAATAAATCCTAGATTCTGAATACATGTTTAGGATCTATTAGTTTTTAATAAAAGAACAAAATTGTACAGAGGCCTGCATCTGGCCATAGAACTGCCTATTTTAATTTCAAATATGCTCCCCAGTACATGCTTTACAAGAAATCATTCTCAATGTATTTAATTTTTTGGGATCTTAATGCATTAAAGAGGAACGACTTCTTTTAATATATTATTTTGTCTCCAAGTATCCTGGTTCTGGCCAGGAATGAGTTAACTTTTGTAGTAGCCAGGAGGGGGTATGGCCAGGACCCAGGGGTTATTCTAGACCACTTTGCCCTTGCCAGTGGTGGGGGGAAGGAAGTCTCTTCCACAGAGAAGGGCTCTTTTGGGTCCACATAGCATGGCAGAGGAGGCAGTCAGGTATTGTCTGCTCATGGGGGTTTCTGTGTGAATTGTTCCACTCTTTCTTGCACCCTCTGTCATTAGTGCTGTTGCTGTTTGGTTTTTTATCTCATTACTGTTTCCAGTAAATTGTTCTTACCCCAACTCCTGATACATTTATGCCTCCAACTCTCCTCTCCAGCCTAACAGGAGAGGGGGCAGGGGGAGCGAGCAGGAGGCACATGGTTTGGAGACCCTCAGTGGGAGCACCAAACTGGGGAATACCATTGCTAAACCATGACACCATGCAAAAGAAAATTGGATACTGAACCTAGAATTATGTTAAATGACATGCAATACATGGAATTATATGTAGGCAGTAGTGTCCCATCTCATCAGGCCAAGAAATGAGGGTAGATGGGACTCTTTCCTTCAAAATATTCTTCTAGGTCATTTTTTAAAAACACATTTTTACAAGCAGAATTTAGTGCATATAGCTTCACAAACTTCAGGAAAAAATGCAAACAAGTAACGAGCAAATTGAAGTGCTGACCTTACCAACAAGTTTTCTCATTTCATTAACAAAGATGTAGACTTGGAACAACAGTATGAAAAGTTGATACTAGTAATTTCTCAAATGAAATTTTGCTGCTAGATTATTCTGACAGCTTTCAACCACAGATAGCTCACGCTAATGAAGATGGATGCTATATTAGCAGAGATGGTGGTAAGTTAAAGCACTGCATATCAAGGGAGTTGGGTCCTTCTCTTATGTGACTAAGGCTTTGGACTCATTTTGACAGACAGCTTAATTTATGTTGTTTTTTTCCTCTGAAGCATTGGAATTTACCCCCACTGGTAAAGCAGGAAAGAGAGGATCCAGTACCATAGATGCTACTGTCTCACTTGAACTTCAAATGACTCTCTAGTTTCACATCAGAATGAATTTCAACTTCTTCAGAAGAATCAGTGGGGATCACTGAACTTTTGACAATGTGATTGCCTCTTGAGATTATTCAGGAGTTGTAGCTGAATAAATCCTTGACATCTCAGAGACATAGGATATGCGCATGTCCCTCAGTCTCTCTTATTTGCTTTACTGTGACATTGTAGTTGTCTCTTTTTGGCCTTTCACTACTTTTGTCTTGTCTTAGCATTTGTCATGGAGCAGTAGGAATCACTTTGTTATGGATGATATGTGACTATCTGTGTAGCAGATGTTCTCTAAACATCAGATTCTATGAGGCAGCTCTTGTGTGAACCCCTGAACAAGACATCTGTTGTAATAATTGTAGTAATTCACAGTGATTACAGGGGATTAGACTGAATGACAGAGTTAGTGTATACCTGCCCTATCTCAGCTCTGTGTGACAAATTCCTTCTCTGCAACTGATAAATATTTTTCCCCACTCTTAAAAGCTATTTCTAGCCTATCCATTAATTAGAAAGTATTCTGAAATCCTCAGGTTTGAGAAGGAAGCAAAGAAGTCAGTTAGCCTGAACTCTAGAAAGTGCATACAAAACCTGTGAATAACAAGTTACCGCTCCAGAATCTTCCCCTTGCTTCCCCTAGAACACAGCCCCCATCACCTGGTGATGGAGGACCAGATGACTTCTTTAAAGCAAAGAACAACATCCAGAGGCTCTAAGTTTTCTGCTATTTTTCCCAAGCCCCAGCACATCTTTTCAGGACAGGGGATCTGCAGCTTGCCTTACCACACACAGCAACAGCAGATAACTGAGAGATCACAGAAGAAGCAAACATAGGAATTTCAAAGCCTCAGAATTGTTTTCCCAAAGCAGTCAGCACTAGCTATGGCTAAGTACATAGGAAGTACATTACTGTTTTCTGCCAGGATGGAGTTTTGCTGAGTTAGTGGCTTGAGATTATTTTTGTGTTTTGTTTGGCGGGGGGGGGGGGGTTCTTTTCTTTACAAGATATTTTTGACCGTTACAGAGAAGCTGTATGAGAAACTCTTCAGAAGAAAACATCACATTCAAAGCAAACAAGATTTTTGGGGGTTTGGTCCCACTCTCCATGCTGGCACCACAATGGAAAAGAACATCCTTTCCACAAAAGAACACAGAGCAGCAGTAAGTTCCTGTCACAGCAGCAGAGTCCAAGCTTCTCTTGACTACTCTTGTGCAGATGGCAAAAAATTCAGACAAAATGTAAGAGGCAGGGATAAGACAACTGCTCAATAAAATGCTCTTACCATTACCAAAAGAATATCTACTCTAAGAATGCCTGCCCAACTCCAGTGTCACTATACCTACTATGAAGGAGCTAAAGCTAGCAACAGCCTGTTCTGTCATCAGAAAAGGTTTGGACCTCTTTCAAAGAGCAGCATCAATTCCCACAATGCTAACATTATTCTCTTTGCTATTATATTTTGCTCAAACTTCTTTGCAAGGGTCTCAGTACCAGGAAACAGGCCTCAAGCAAAGTAGGATTGTCTTTCCTAGGTTTTGAAGAGAAGGATGAAGCAGTTAAGTTATGGTTACCAATACTATGGTAAACAAGAAATAATGTTACTTAATTGTCAGAAAAGTAACACTATCTACAAATTCTTCAGTGATCTAATTCTAACTTTTACTACTGAATGAGTTCAACTGAGAGGACTCACTGTTACCAATCAGAAAAAACATCAAAGAGAAAGCAGAAAGTTCAGAATACCAATATTGATGTTTTAGTACTTAAGAGGCAAAGTGATTGATGGATGGCTCAAGACTGTCAAAATCTAAATGCTGTAAACAAAAGGGGGATTTGTTTTGTTTAAAAAATTAATTACCATGGGAGTACCGGCCTCTGTAAGAAACAAACAACAATGCACTCTTTCCCTGCCCACTACTGAGCTAGCTATCTTCGCCTCTTTGTTGTCAAAACTATTTTTAGACTGAATGACCAGAGTAATTTCTTCTCTACTTCCACTATGCAGCCAGGACAGAGACAAGATAGGCATGACAATGGAATGGTTGCATACAGTGGGATTCTAGTCATCAGCAATACTTCTGAGAGAAAAAATAATTCTAAAAGTTGCTTTCACTATTACACAAGAACCCTTTTTTCAAGAATTCCTTTGCTGTATTCAAAAGTCTGAAAAATATATGCTGATTTTAGATAGCACCTCAGTTCTTTGGGATTGATCCTGATAAAACCTTTTGAAACTGATCAGTTCTCTAACAAGAACATCACCACACTGGACCACTATACTTATTATCTGGCTACAAGACAATACCATCTACTCCTGCTTAGACATTTACAGGCAACATATTCTCCCCCTCTGCTCTTAGGAATTGTATTTAATGCTATTACTGAAGAAACACACTGGCACTTTAAGTCTCATATATTCAGTATTTGATCAATGATGTGGTATTTCACTTCATGTGCTTCCACCATAAAAGAAACTCATGCACTTATGTAGACCAGTCAGATGATCTCCCCTTCAGCAGCCTGCAGATGCACAGTTTCTCCCCAGATACTACTTACCAGTTACATTTTCTAAGACATATCAAAAAGCTGTAAGTAATGATACTGAGTTGTTCTTTCCAGTAGATCTTTTTCTTTATAGAACATCTTGTTCAAAGAAATTTAGCACCATTGCTGCTGTCCTTTTCATGACCCAACAGAGTGCTGTCTCATGTAAAGAGGGAGGAGCTCTGAAGGTCAGAGCATACAGAAACCAGTAAGACCAGCCCTTATTCATCAAGGTGTTACACAAACCTGAAGCAAATAACAGATATCCTCCCTTGTAAGAAAAAGGCCATATTTGATCATGATGCACAGATAAACATGGAAAATCATCTTTGTTTATCTTAGTAGCTTAATAAATCTGCAACTTCAGAACTGTAGACCAGCCATGAGAAAATTCACAAACAACAGATTGATTCAGGTTTATTTCATTAACAGAGTTTATGTGATCATGAATTCTTTGGACGTGGGAGACTTTTATACGAATGCAGTTAGCAAAATTGCCTAACCAGTATTCAAAAGGTTGAAAAGAAGCAAGCCAAGAAAGACTAGAAAGCCACAGTACTTCAGTACACGATATTGTTATCAACAAATTGCAAAACAGCAGATGACCATAAATTCAGTATGTCTTACTCTGATATGCAATCACTGTCAATCATTTTTGTTATTATGTAATCTCTAGAGTGTGGTAGATAGGGACAGGCGGACGGAAGATCTCGCGATGTGACGGAAAGCAAGGGCAGCATGGAACCCTCCTCCCTTCCTTCCTGCATGATAAGAGATCACCCAGAGTATGCAACTTCTCCTAACCCAGTAGTTTTCCACTCCTTACTAACCCTAGCTATCCCATCGTCCCCCTTCTGACGTAGTGAAGCCCCCTAGACTATTTAACCTCGTGAGATAAGGAAATAAACGCCATTTGACCATCCACCACGTTGGTGTCTGTGAGTCCATGGCCCGAGTGGCCCGGGTGAGGCCGGGCTGCCGTGCTGTCGTTCTTGAACCAGGTCGCCTGCCTTCATAGCAAGAGGGCAACATAGTGGTGCCGAAACCCGGGAAGAAGAAGAGGAGCTCGGGCTACGGGATTCGCCTGGACAAGCGGCAGCGGCCGGGGCAGCGAAGCTGACTTCAGGCGGGGGAGACGTCCCCAAAAGGACCCGCGGTTACTATGGAAACCGTCGCAAAGGTCGTGAGTCTACTTTATAAGCACTGGAGTATTAAGTGTAAGCTCAAGGATTTTTATATTGCTATTGCAAAACTCCTGGAGCTTGGGGCGATTGAGCGTCCAGCAGAAATATTACACCCAGAGGTGTGGGAGAAATGTACCAATGTTTTAGCAGAGGAAACTAAAGTCTCGGGCAGCGGAAAAAGTCTCAAAGCGTGGGGGAAAGTAGAAACAGCTTTACGCCGAGCGCTGGAACAACAGGAGACTTGGAAAGCTGCACGTGCATGTTTATTAGCTACTCCTAAGCTGGGGGTGGGAGCAATGACGCAGACAGACCCCGAGAGCGGTCTATCTGAGAGCGGGGGTTCGCGGGGACCGGGCGCGCTTCCCTCCTCCCCGAACCCGAATCCAAACGCCCCGGGGCCCCCAGAAAACCTCCCGACCCTCCCGCCGAGCCCGCCGGATCCACCCCCTCCCGCAAAAACTTCCCAAACGTCCGCGGTTTCCCCATCCGTTCCTCCGCCGCCGGTTAACGATCCAACGCTGGAAGCACAGCAATCCGCGCGATCTTTTTGGGAGGGATTGGCAACCGAAGCCAGGGAAACCGAGAGGGCAGCTAGAGAGGGAGCGCGGGTGAACCCCTCTCCCCCGCCCTATGCAGTTCATAATGGCGCGGGCGACCAAGGAGATGGGCGGGGCCAGGGTTTCACCGGCGGGAACGAACAAAGACTGCGAGTGTTCGCTGCTGCGCATGCGTGGGAAGAGAGAGCTGCAAACGCGCGGGCACGGGAGAGCGGCAGAGAGCGCATGCCCAGTCAAGGGCCGTGCTCAATGCCGTTATCATTTAAAGGAGAGCCCTCCACTTGCGGGAGGCAGGGCAAGCCCAGGGGGCGGGACCGGCACCAACCCCGGGGGGAGGAGCGGGGTCGGAGCCGCGAGAAAAGGCACGGAATCCCGGAAGTGCTCTGGCAGTCGACTTCCGGCTCTGAGTCCGACAACAGCTCCGCTAGCTCTGCTGAGTTATCGGAAACTGACGGGGACACAGAGTCGGAAGAAGCAGAGCTATCACAATTTGAAACGAAAACGAATAAAGTTTTAAATTACGCCGGAAAGCAATCACAATGCAAATTCACCGACTGGGGAAAGATAAAAATAGCTTGTGCAGAATGGGTGCCCTCAGCTGCAATCCGTGCTTTCCCGGTGAGAACCACGGGGCAAAACGGAAACCAACAACAAGTATATGACCCGATAAACCCCAAAGATATACAGACAATTGTCAAAGCAATCTCAGAAAAGGGGATGGATTCCATCATTGTCTCCACTCTCATAGACGGCCTTTTTAGCAATGAGAACCTGCTCCCCTTTGATATTAGACAAATAGGTCGCATGATTTTTGATGAGGAAAGAGCGATTGTTTTTAAACAGGAATGGACAGACAACTGTGCGAGCCTATTAGCCCAGTCCTCTGGGGCGGGGCAACCACTGCATGGCTCGAGTTTATCCAGGCTGACAGGGAAACATGATGAGATGATTACACCTCAGCAGCAAGCTGCACAATTGCGAGCTGAGGAAGTCAGGGCCACAACCCGAGCTGCCAGAGAAGCCATTCGTGCTGCATCTCGTGTGGTAGCTAAGCCTTCACCGTGGTCCACCATAAAGCAAACAGAAAGTGAAAGCTTCACAAAGTTTGTGGACCGCCTACAGGCAGCAGTAGACGCCTCTACCCTGCCTGCGGCAGCAAAAGGACCCGTTGTAGCAGACTGCTTGCGGCAACAAAGTAACACTGTTACCAAAGAAATCTTGCGCTCCGTCCCAATAGGAGCCAGCCTGGCTGATATGATCAAACATGTAGTTAGGGAAGAACAGCTAACCCCTTTTCAGGCTGTCGTACGTGATCTAACTAGTGCAATGGCGTGCTTCAAATGTGGACAGGCAGGCCACATCACAACAGGCTGTCCCCACAAATCCCAGCCTCCCCCGGCGGGGCCTCCATCTCAAGCGCGCGTGAGAGGGCCCTGTTGGAGCTGCGGGAAGAAGGGACACTTCGCTAAGGACTGCAGATCCCGACCCCGGGGAAACGGGAGGGGGAGGGGGCGTGCGGGCCGCACCCAGCCTCCTCCCGCTGCGAATGCAAGGCGGCCCATCTATGCCAACCCCCAGTGGGGTGGGGGGCCCTCATTCCCTATGCCCCCGCAGGAGACAGCCAGTCCTGCACCCACACAAACGGTGCAAATGCAGAGTTTCACAGCACCGCCAGCAGCACCATTGCACCCACCACAGCCACAAGCCGCACTTGTGCCACAGGGCCAGCAGGGGGCGCCCCAGAGCGGAACCCCTGGGTGGCCCTGGCCATGAAAGTAGGGAAAGAGCCCCTGATAGTGTGGGGGACATGCCGCCTCTATGGCAGTCAGGATCCCCATGTCATAGGGCTTCAGTTTTGGGCAGACACGGGTTCAGATTGTACAATTATTCCCCAAGTACATTGGCCACAACACTGGCAATTTACAGAAGTCCCCCCAGTGAATGGTGTGGGAGGGCCATCCCGGGCGTGGAAAAGCACCCAGTTGGTAACTATAACACTTCATTTCGTATGTTAGAAGCTACCTTTCTTTCCCTGAACGAATCCAACCCGAACCTAACTGATTCCTGCTAGCTTTGCTATGACGTCAAACCCCCCTTCTACGAAGGAGTTGCTTTAAATATCCCCTTCAGTTACTCCACAGCCGACTCCCCTCACCAGTGCAGGTGGGATACTCCCCGCAGAGGAATCACCCTGAGTCAAGTCACAAGTCAAGGCAGATGTTTTGGCAATGCAACCTTAGCAAAGGAAGGCAACATCTGCACCAAAGTTGTCAAGCCCAACAGAAAGAATAAGTGGGTGGTTCCATCCGCATCTGGGATGTGGGTTTGTCAGCGATCTGGAGTGAGTCCTTGTGTGTCTCTTACCAAATTCAATGATTCCACTGACTTTTGTGTCCAAGTTCTAATTGTTCCTAGGGTCCTGTACCATACCGACGAAGAAATGTACCACCTCTCTGAGAAACCCGACCGGCTCCACAAAAGAGAACTGTTAACAGGTGTAACTATCGCAATGCTGCTCGGCCTGGGAGCAGCCGGAACGGCCACGGGTGTCTCAGCCCTTGCGACCCGAAACCAAGGACTGTCTCAGCTACAAATGACCATCGATGAAGATTTGCAGAGGATCGAGAAATCCATTTCCTTTCTAGAGAAATCAGTTTCTTCACTCTCAGAAGTGGTCTTGCAGAACAGGCGAGGATTAGACCTCTTGTTCATGCAACAAGGAGGCTTGTGTGCCGCCTTGAAAGAGGAATGCTGCTTTTATGCAGACCACACAGGAGTCGTCAGAGACTCCATGGCAGAGCTCCGAGATAGGCTAGCTCGGAGACAGAAAGACAGGGAAGCCCAACAGAGCTGGTTTGAGTCCTGGTTCAATCAATCACCATGGCTCACCACACTAATTTCCGCCTTGGTAGGTCCATTGGCAATGTTGTTTTTAGCTTTTACCTTTGGACCATGCCTGCTGAACAAACTAGTCTCTTTTATCCAGACCCGTCTGGAACGGGCCAACATTCTGTTTTTAGAACATCAACAAATGCTGTAATCCAAACTGCAAACACTGTGAATCGCAAGACTTTTCTAACTTGCCTTGCGAAGTCTACTCAGGTATACCAAACCCCTTTTCCCTTGTCAAGTTACTACCTCATACCTCACTTCGATACATGTATCTATGACTACCTCATTCATTTGTGAAAAAGGGGGGGGAAGTGTGGTAGATAGGGACAGGCGGACGGAAGATCTCGCGATGTGACGGAAAGCAAGGGCAGCATGGAACCCTCCTCCCTTCCTTCCTGCATGATAAGAGATCACCCAGAGTATGCAACTTCTCCTAACCCAGTAGTTTTCCACTCCTTACTAACCCTAGCTATCCCATCGTCCCCCTTCTGACGTAGTGAAGCCCCCTAGACTATTTAACCTCGTGAGATAAGGAAATAAACGCCATTTGACCATCCACCACGTTGGTGTCTGTGAGTCCATGGCCCGAGTGGCCCGGGTGAGGCCGGGCTGCCGTGCTGTCGTTCTTGAACCAGGTCGCCTGCCTTCATAGCAAGAGGGCAACACTAGAGCAAAAAATAATACAAATTCCTTATCATAGGACCACAATGTATGTCACAGACTATTAGGGTTTTTCCCTACCTTTACTCTTAAACACATTACCACTTTGTGCTTGAAATGTCATAATTGTGTACTGCAAGACTCCTTTCCTTCACTGGGTGGCACGCAGAAGTCCATGTTTTCCATGAAGCCCATCAAAATGAATAGTTATTTTGCCTTTAGAGAATGATTAATGCTTAACATTTACCTTAATTCCCTTTTCGCTATATTTCTATTTTCCTAAGGTGTCATCCTTCTCCTGTGTACTGACAAGCAATGAGGAAAAAATGCTTTGAAAAAAAACCCCAAGCTGAGCGGAATTAGGAGGAGTAAATAGTGTGTTCACTGGTAAGTAATTAAAAGCCATAAAGCCAAGAAGAAGGCTGGAGGTGCCTAAAAGGCATTATAATTAAAACCTAATGTATGTTAACTGTGAGTGAAGCATTGAAGTCATTGACATGAATGACAAAACTCCCACTGAATTCAACTGGGGCATGATTTTATTATATGAGCTCAACAAGAAGGCCAGTTCAGCTTCAGAGAGATTGATTGGAGGTTTGTGGATAAAAAGAAACCTTGCTGAAAATGGGAACTGGTGATTTATATACAATGATTTGCACAGTTGTGAAATAGCCACAAGAGAAATGAAAAGAGAAAATTAAAATCAAATGAGTTAATCCTCAAGAAAGGGGAAGAAGAATTTTTTTAATATGATTAGGGGAAAAAAACAAAGACCATTACAAAGGAGACAGAATCAAGAAAAATCCTGAACATGGAACAACTTTATCCAAACTAATAACCAAGAAGAAAGTGATGAAGCCGTTAAAAAGCAGTGATAACTTCATAGAGCACAGCTATTGATAAAAAGCATATTGGGAATACTTAGAAAATCTGAATTCATTAGATAGCACATAGTCTATTTAACCATGAAACAGAAATGAATTAAGAAAGAAAAAGGAAAGAGAATTTGCCATTCAGTATATCTAATCTCCAGAGCCCAGTTAAGTAATGGAACCACTCTTCAGAAACAGTCAACCCAGTTTCACTGGTTTTAGCACCATGCTGTCAAAAAGTGACAACACAATGTTAGTTTGCCTAGACGTAGTTCATGGACTTACAAAAAAAAAAAAATAATTGAAAAACATCTCACCACTATCCTATAACAAATATTCCATCAAAAGTACTACTTGTACAGGGAATCTAGCAGGCTAACAAACAAGTATTTAATATGACAAAATGAAAGAAGTTTTACACTAGATACACTGCATATGAATAGCAAAAAACATGCAGAAAAGTAGGTGCAGAAAATTAGATAAGAACTTGGAGTACAACTGGCAAGAAAGGAATTGTGTTAATTTGGCTAGTATATACAAAAATCTGACACCAACAGTCCACAAGCAATAGAAACACTACCAGCCTCTGAGCCCACAGAGTAATGATACTCTCTGTGTCTGGAAAACACTTACAAAGTCACTCCTCACCAGTCCAGCAAATCTTCCCAGCAATATAATCTTAACATTGAGAACTAATTCACGAAAAATTATGAGGTGGAATTGTGAGCATACAACTTCTAGAAGGGATGTGAGAAGCCCTGAAAAACTGGTGGAAAACAAGTATTTTTAACAATACCAGCAAGCGGAAAATCTCCTAAAACAACATGCAACTTTTCATGATCTGATCCTGCAAGTCAGCAACTAAAAATATGCACTTGATTACTTATTTAATTTGTCTCTGTGAGACTAAATAAAAAAGACACAGAGCCAGCTGAGGGAGCTCGAGAGTTGTGCATTCTTAAAGTGTCCCTAGAGAGTCCTAGTTGGAGCTGTCAGCTCTGGTGAGATTTCAAAGCCACCAGAGAAAGGGCAGAGGATGGTGCTTCTGAGGCACCATGAGCTCTGTCTCAACATCTTTTACTCAATCGGGCTGCCTAACAGGTAGTGAGTCTTCTGCAGACTTTCAAACACCTCATTATATTTCCTGTGCAACTGTCCCTTCTCTCAAATGGATGGCAGATGGCTACCCTAATGTGGCAAGCACAGGCACTTCCAGCTGCTCTCATCAGTGCAGGATCCTCATTAGACACTCCTGGTATTTCTGTGCTGCACTGAAAAGGCTTAGTAAGAAACTATTCCCCTCAGACATGAGCCGCAGTCCCTCTGCAGAATACACAGTTTGTTTGTACAGCCGTACAAACACTCCCTGGAGACCTGACGCACATCCTCATGCACATTCTGTAGGAGACTCTATTCTTCTCTCTTCCCAACATCCATATACAGTATAAAAAGTGCAAATAGGTCAGTCTAAAACTTCCAAAAAGCACACACTACTTGTTTATTCTTACTGTAGTTCCATAAGGATGCAAGAAAAAGACAATCCAACCAGCAATTGTCCCATTTACTTTGTCCTACATCTTCTACCCAGTGCTTTATATTTACATTTCCAGTCATTTTTAGAATAGTACATTTATTTTTATGTACCAGGTCAGGTCATTCTAGACATACAATTGGTACTCTTATCTGAAAATTTTGGAAGTAAAAGGTCTCTTCAAACACTGTGAAGAGCTGAGGAAATGTTGACAAGACTTAGGTTATCAACAAGAAAATCACCTCAATAGCTTTGCACATCCATTACTAGTGAAGAAATAATGAGCTTCTTTTTAAGTAAGAAGTCACTTGTTTCTGTTCCTCTACAGAAGTGAAATTCAAAGCTAAGTCTAGAATATAAGAATAGTTTTTCTCATGAGTTGCATCATATACACTGTGTAACATTATGCATTATTTTTAGAGCTGCGAAAATCAGACATAAATCATTCCTGTTTCACAAGTCACCTGTAAGGAAGTATTTAATGTTTTTTGACTCTACTGTGACTACATAATTGAAAAGTATGTACTAAAATGTTTAAACATGAGATTCGATGGCTTAAAATTAATACTGGCACAGTAAAAATAGATTCCTTGAGAGAATTAACTAGTCATTAATAACTTGGATTGACAAAGGTAGCACTAATCAAATTCTGGCTTCATAGTAATTCTTATAAAAATGGGCGTAAGGGGAGAGCAAGCTAATGAAGTGAGAATAACTTCTGCAAAAATAGTAATGAATCTACAGCACATTAACTCATTACAGAATTATATTTTTATTTCAGTATTTCCTTTCCAGGTCAAGAAAATCACAGGTCACTTAGGGTGGGCTGAGAAGGGAAAGGTAATGCTTTTTATTACCATAAAAGAAAGGTCAGTTTTATGTTAGAAAAGGGGATCAAGTGTCTGAAAGGTGCTGACCAGAAAGAATGATTCAGTTATAGACATAAATGTACAAGCTATGTTGAATACAATTTATTTGAAAACTCCATTGTTAACTAGAGTGCCCAGCTAGCAGGACTGCTATGCTCCACTAAATTAAAGACAAAACTGAAAAAAATCACATTTTTATTCCT
The DNA here is from genome assembly GCA_034509425.1 of Eopsaltria australis. Classification (NCBI taxonomy): domain Eukaryota; kingdom Metazoa; phylum Chordata; class Aves; order Passeriformes; family Petroicidae; genus Eopsaltria; species Eopsaltria australis. The sequence continues at coordinate 47,696 of JAVTVJ010000778.1, read as the reverse complement.
GAAAAGTACAATACTTGAATATGACCCTCAAACTTGACAACGAAGTCTGAGGTCTCCATGGGAACCAAATCAACCTCCATGTACAGAATTTACCAGGCTGAAATGTGTGTGCACTGTAAAGCACATGCTTTTGGCTTCAGAGAGTGATCAGAACCCTTGTACATGCATAAACAGCAGGGATAGTAGAGTCCCAGAAGACCTTTCAGAAGTGTCAAACTTATAATTCATGGCTCTACAACATAGCACACATGTTCAGAGGCTTCAAATAAGATCATTCCTATGTCCAGAGTCCTAGATGAGACTACTATGAAATGCTGATGTGCAGCAGCTGGAGCAGGGGCATCTGGGCTATGGTTATCAGGTATCCCTAAATCCCAGGCACATTTATAAAGTATTCAAAATGTGCCAAGATTTCTAGAGAATACAGCTGAGAAAATCCAGACATACATATGTGTGCTGGATTTGGCTAGGACAGAGTTACTTTTCTCCACAGTAGCTAGTATGGGTCTGTGTTTTGGATTTGTGCTGAAAACCGTGTTGTAACACAGGGATGTTTTAGGTGCTGCTGAGCAGCGCTGACACAGCATCAAAGCTTTGGGCCTCTCCTGCTGCCCTGACAGCGAGTTGGCTGGGGGTGCACAAGTTGTTGTTAGGGGACACAGCTGGGACAGCTGACCCAAAATGACTCAAGGGATATCCCATACCATATGGTGTCCTGCTCAGTGATAAAATCTGGGACAAGAAGGAGGAAGTTGGAGGACATTTGGAGCGATGGCATTTGTCATTCCAGGTAACTGAAATGTAGAGCCCTGCTCTCCTGGAGGTGGCTGAACACCTGCCTGCCCATGGGAAATGGTGAATGAATTCCTTGCTTTGCTTTGCTTGCACGTGTGGCTTTTTCTTTGCTATTAAACTATCTTTATCTCAACCCACAAGTTTTCTCACTTCTACCCTTCTGTTTCTCTCCTCTGTCCCATAGTGGGATGGAGCAAGCAGCTGGGTAGTGCTGAGCTGCCAGCTGGGGTTACCCCACAACAGTCCTTTTTGGCACCCAACATGAGGCTCAGAAGGTTCAAGATAACATCAGATTTGTTTGGAATGTGCCAGATTGGATTTATGGCTGTTATTGCTGTCTATTAACTGGCAGATTCCTGTGCTTGCAATGGGGCTTGCTTGCCCCACTGTAAATTAGAGTCTAGTGCTTGTTAGTGGCTGCTTTTTGTGTAGTGCTGTACAGCTAATGACCTTCCTGTACGGCGCCTGGGAACATTTTCACCCCAGCAATGTCCATGCACTGGCAGACCATCAAGGCATTGCTGCTGTTTCTGTGCTGCTGTACCAGACAGGCTGAAACTCCAGTGAGAGCTCGAGTCCAAGGCACTGTAACCTACAGCTAAGTCCATGTGGGAGCAGGATGTCTCGAAGAGTCTGGAAAAGCCCATACCAGATCAGGTACCTCTTGAATTGTCTGTGCCCATGGTTATGTCTGTGCCCATGGTTATGTCTGTGCCACAGCAGATGTACCTCCAAAGGGACTGTGGTCCAAGGGGAGGTCCGTGCTGGAGAACATACACCTTGAAGCATCTGTGGCTGTGCATGAGGATATGCTGGAGCATGTCAAAGTGTGTAGCTATAGATAAGCCCATGACAGAGCAGGTACACCCCTGGATGGACTCCAGCTATGGGTCAGTCATGTTGGAGCAGGTTTATTTCTGAAGGGATTGTAGCCCATGTACAAGGCCACACTGGAACAAGATGCACCTAAAAGTGGTTGTGGCTGTGGATAAGTCTGTGTCACAACAGGTATACTCCTGTATTGACCCTGGCTCATAGACAGACTGGCTGATAATGGGGAAAATACTATTACCTGTGTTCTACACATGCACACACTGAGAGTTCGAATTACTTCATGAACCTCCTAGCCAGCTTCAGTTTAAAGTGTTTACCTAAAAACTTCATTTAGCCTCTGCAGCTGCTTCAATCACGGAGAGTCATTCACTGGCTCGGATCTAGTCAAGCGAGAAAGCAAACACAAGGAGTTTGCAAAAGCTTTCCTTTTTTTTTAAGCCTTTACTTTTGTGTGAGTAAAGGCAGTTGCTTTTATATTCCTTGAAATAAATATTATTTGACACAGTTATTCTGTCTGACTCTGCAAGGCAGACTTTTTTGCCAGGGATAAAAGCTGTAATCATTATAAAACTGTGAGAAAAATCAATGTTATATAAAAGGAATGGTTATTTTATATATGCACACAAGCACTGCACACACACGAGACCTTATCCTCTGATCACACAAACAAGGAAACAAACTGGTTACATTTGCTGAGAATGCCTTCTAACGCTACTACTAGATTATTTTCTGGAGGTGGGGCTGAGAGAAAGCACCAACACAGTTTAATCAGAGCTTGCCATTTTTTCTTATTAACATCTGTCTGATAATTCAGTTTATGGGAGCCTATGGATAATTTAAAAGATCACTGTAATGCCAATTATGCTAATGATTTTCCCTTTAGATTTCAACAGATCAGGATATTTCCCCTCAATTTTTTGTTTGTAATTCTGCCTTGCACAATACCGATTTTAATTTAAAGTTATTTTCTCTTTTGCATTTAAAAAACAAATTCTTCCTCTATGGAAATCATATCTGCCTCTGGCAGTATGGTACTTAGATTTCCATACTAAAATACCAAGCCCTTCTACTTTCAATGTTTTTTATTTTTCTTACTAAATTCCACTTTAATTTGACTATGTATTACCTTCTGCTATAGCAGTTCTCTGCAGAGAATCTGAAATAAACATAAAGAAATGCCATAATTTTCAAGTCTCTTGAGAAACAAAGTATGTCTACACTTATGCAGTCCTACTTTAGACTGAAAATATTTCAAAATCTCAGATTTTTACTTAGTACATTACAACACATTTTGAAATCTCTGGTTGCATTTCACAGTGCAGATTGACTTCATTATGTACAAACATCCCTCCTTGTTTCAAGATTCTCCAGTCAGATAGTTCTGGCTGCTTGTTGCATTTCCTCTGTATAATTTCAAGTACTAAGGAAAGCTCTCTGTTGCACTGTGGCTTGCCATAATCCTTAAGCATCTTGTTTTCACTCAGCCTGTCTTTGTACACCAGCAGAAGGGCTGCACACTATAAGAAATCACTTCTACAATTGCCAGCTTGCAGAAACTCCCTGCACAGCCTCATGTTGTCGGTGAGGAGCCACACACTGCTGCTTGGTGGCCAGGGGATGTCACATTTTCATTTCACTCTGCCTCCCCCCCCAGCAGTCCCTGATGCTGCCTCCAGTCCAGGCTGTCTGGTGGAGCATGTAAAATACCCTAATGGCTGGGTGAGCTTTTCTCTAGCTGCCTTCTGTGGAAAAAAATATCAATCTGCTAGCAAAAACCATATCTAAAAAAAAACCTAGCAAGGGAACCAGTAGTTAAAATGTTTCTCTGTTAACTGACACATCGGTTCTGTACATTGCCAAACAAAGGGAGTTCTGACTAAATATTTGTCTCCCACTCTCTCCCTCTATGAAAAATTAACATGCACAGGATCGCTCTGATGAAGAGCAGCATGAAAGAGGCTAACAATGAAAGAGTAGTATGAAGTGACAAAACATTCATTAAGGATTTAAAAAAGAAGGGTGACTTTACACACTGCCAAAAGTTTTGTCCAAACAGGCTATTCCATCTTGCCCCCACGATACAGAACCACACAAGGCTGACACTAGAATAAATCTCAACCCTATAAAAAAATTTACTGACAACACAGACTACAAGAGAAGAGCTTGTTTATCCTCATCCTCCATCTCCTGCCTTCCTGAAAAATTCAGTAGTTTAGTGCTGCATAAATCTGTGTAACACTTCCTGGGACTTCTCCATCCAGCTAACAACTTTGGAGACACTGACACCACTGGCACTTCAAGGAAAGGTGGGCAATCCCTCACTTGCTGTGCTAGAGGACCCCCCCCCCCCAGCCCCCGCAAGACACCTAAAGAAGCAGAGAAGATAGAGTGGCAAGAGGAGGGAGGTATAATACAGCTATATAATTTAAATTTTCTGAAATTGGGACTGGCGGGAAACAAGGGCAGGTCCACGGAGAAAGAGCAAGCTCGACACCACGACCTGAAGGGGTTGGAGTGGTAGCAGTGCCATGTTCCATGTCAGGGAGCACACTGAGGTGCTTCATTCCCAGTGTGCCTTGCAGGGCCATGGCATGCTGGACCCAGGGCAATCCCACCGTTTTTCCAACTGCCACAACCCAGATCCTCTCATGCTCATTTAACTACAGCCACAAACAGGGCTCCTCTGGGCTTCTATTCATAATAAAAGGATATTTTTTCAATCAAGCAAGTAACTCAGTACTAATCTCATGCCTGAAAGTTTCAGCTTCCAGTCTAAACTATCCAATGCTACTCTGCTGTTTGCCTTCCCTTTTTGTTCACATGAGGAACATTTTCTGTAATAAAGGCTAGTGAAACCTTAAGAAAGATGCCCAACCCAAATACTGCAAGTTTTTGTGAACAAACAGGCTGTACAAACACGGTCTAGGATGCTTTAGGTTCAGTTAATCCTATCTTGGGCCAAGATGGAGAACATGACTCAAGAGACCTTGAGAAAACCTCTTTGTCTGATTCTGATGTTTGTTAAAAGGCTATCAACTGCCTTCTCCCCTTGCCTCTCCACCGTATAACACAGCATATTCAACTATAGTTTAAAAATAAAGTTTATCCTCTGCAAGTGCAAGAGAGAGTTGAAGCAGGCATCTTTTTATGACAAAGGAAAGTCATCCAGTGGAAAAAATGTCAATGCTGAACTAATGTTGACATGAGCCAGAAAAAAAGAATTCACCATAGATTTGTTGGCATGTCCACCTCCACAATCCCTGGAGTCCTGTCCATGTGGTCCTATGACACCAGAGAGTGACATACAGGAGATTAAACTGGGCAGTGGAACAATAAACAGAATGGACAATGTCTATCTGGTGCACAATACAACCTGGCAACACTGAATTGCAGTAATGTGGCATTGGGTACTGCCCACGCTCTGCTCAACTCTCCCACTGAGGACTGATGAAAACAGATCTTCCCAAAAGGTGATCTAGCAGATGATCTAAAGTAAACAATGAACTCCATGGTGGGAGAAGATAAACATGTGGAAGGGGCCCAGGCTGTGACGGGCCTTCCATTGTAACTCAACAGCCATGCTGGAAACATGAGATTCCATTTGCAGGCAGCTCCTTTCAGTGTCCCTGCCATCTCCCTGGGAAGGGATGTGAAGGATTCTCTACCTTTGTGTGAGGTGTCCATGGTCAGGTTTTCGTAGTGGGGGGGTGTTGCGTTCCCTGCTTCAGTCCCACCTTGGTACCGGCAGCGGAGTCCTAGCGCTACCCTAGAAAGTCGTTCGCGATCTGGAAGACTTCCTCGGAGTGCCGACTGCGGGCACAGCTGGTCCGCGTTCGGTCCGGGGAGATGTTGCCCCCGGAGCGTGGTGAAACAGCAAAGAACTACCAGAGAAGGAGGTCTCTTGGTATGTGATTTCAGTAGGTTTATTGCCTCCAAAGGGAGCACATGAACCAAGAGCCAAGAGCAGCCTATTACATCGGTATTTAAGGGAGGAACAACACCCAATAGGATGAGGGCAGGGGACAATACAGGGGAGGGGCTGGGGTGCATGATCAAATGGGGTTTAGGGAGGGGAGGGGAACAGAGAGAACAACGAATGAACTATGGAGTGACAGGGAATTTCCCAGAGCGGGAATACATAACAGGCAAGTCCAGTAACCAATAGCAGGAGCTTGGGTCCGTGGATTGGTGGTCCAACTGCTGCCCCTGGGAGCTCTGGGGGGAAACCCTCTGTCCGTGGAACCTGTCCGGAAGTCCTCTGGTTCCGAACCACCGCAACAGGGGGGACTACAGGGGTGGATTCTGTGAGAAGTTGCCAGAAGTTTCTTCCATGTCCAGCAGAGCCATTCTCAAGCAGCTCCAATACGGATGTGCCACTGGCCAAGGCTGGGCCATTTAGAAATGGTGGCAATGCCTCTATTATAACAGATTTAAGAACTTTGAAAAAAGTTATGGCACATGCACTTGCAGCCAGAGAAGAGTGGGGTGAGAATACATGAGATGAACAACTCTGCAGACACCAAGGTCAGAGGAGAAGGAAGGGCAGGATGTGCTCCAGGTGCTGGAGCAGATTCCCCTGCAGCACATGCTGCAGCCCATGGTGATGCAGTTGTGCCCCTGCAGCCCATGGAGATCCATGGGGATGCAGAGATCCACCTGCAGCCTATAGAGGACCCTCACACCAGAGCAGGTGGATGCCTGAGAGGAGGCTGTGAACCCATGGGAGGCCCATGCTGGAGCAGAGTCCTGGCAGGGACTTGCAGATCCATGGACAGAAGAGCCAGGACACTGGAGCAGTGTCCTGGCAGAACTTGTGACCCTGTGGGGGACCAATGCTGGAGCAGGCTGTGCTGGAAGGACTGCACCCCATGAAAAAGTGACCCTCATTGGAGCAGTCTGTGGAGGACTGTAGCCCGCTGGATGGACTCACATTGAAGCAGTTCATGGAGAACTGTCTCCCATGGGAGAGGCCCCATGTTGGAGCTGGGGAAGGACTCCCCTCCCTGAGCAATAGAAGAAACAATGAGTAATGAACTGACCACAAACCCCATTCCCTTCTCCCTGCACTGCTGGACCTGAAGAGAGAGGGGTGGAGAGAAGGTGTTTTTAAGGTCGTATTTTACTTCTCACTATCCTGCTCTGATTTTGTTAGTAATAAATTCAATTAATATCTCTAATTCAAGTCTGTTTTGCCTGTGAGTGTATTTGGTGAGTGATCTTTCTGTGTTCTTAACTCCTGAACCCTTTGTTATATTTTTTTCTCCCCTGTCCAGCTGCAGAGGGGAGTGATAGAGAGGCTTTGGTCTGGCATCCAGCCAGAGTCAACTCACTACACCCTTCCACGTGTCTCCCTAGAAAAGGATATTCTAGGCCATGCCAAAAATACCAGCATGGAATGTTTCCACACCACTGGCTTGATGGTTTGATCACTGCTCTGACTGTTCTGACAGGGTGAAAAAAGAGGCCGAGAAAAAAAAATGTCAGTTACATTTTATCTGGAGAATCATTTGAAAAAAGTTTGATGGAACAGTGTGAAGCTTTCCCTGGTACTGCACTAGGATATGCACAGAACTGGAAGGAGGCCAAAGGGCAGAAATCAGAAGGGCTGTAAAAGATTCAAGTGGAAATATCTTTTAGCAAGAGACCTTTCATAGTTTATGCCCATTCTTGTTCTTGCGTGTTTAAAACACCTTCCCAGAAACTAAGGTTAATTATTGTCTCACCCTTAATGTTGGACATGTCATGCCATAAACTTTTTTAACCTTATGTTAAGAAAGATAACACTTCCAAACAGTGAGAAATTAACCTGCTTTTTTTTTGTATTTCTATTTAGCCTGGCTCTGACAGTAAGAGCTGTATCCACAAAGCAAGCTTTAGAGAACCCTAGCAAGCACTGATACCTCCTCAGACAATCAGAGGTGTTCAGCTCCCTAATCTATTGGCTTCTGCCTCCCACTCTGCTATAATACCTCCAAAATCTCACTGTTTGGCAGAAGAGGAATGGTGCCAAGGCTGGTGGAGCCAATGACCTCTGTCCCAGTGTGGGCCAGGTATCCCCAAAGTGGGAGAGATTCAGGGCACAGCACAGGGACATCAGCACTATCCTTGTGAGGATTTTGCAAAGACCAGAGAATCCAGTGCCTCACAGCTGGAGCAGTCACAGCATCTCTCTGCAAGGAAACTAAACACGCTTCAAATGACGCATCAAAAGAACCCCCCAGCAAATACTCAGTTTTTTAACCAAGTCCATTCACTCCCCAGAATTCAAGAAATGTTAAACATTTTTTTCAGCATTTTAGTCCTTTAGGAAGGGACTTACACCTTATGTTGAATTAAGGCCAAAGACTTACACCTGAGATGCGCTTTTCTCAAGATTTGGATAATCTACTGGACAAAGTGCACATTTTCACCCAGAAGGTTCTATTAGTTTTAAGGTTTTTGGTCAAATTTTGGACAAAAAGAGGTTTACAAGTATGAGGAAAATAATCCACGAACACCAGAGGTTTATGTCCAAAAAGGAGACAGAGGAGTCCTGTAACTTTATTTGAATAAAGGGAGAGGCCATGGGGCATTTCCCCTGGGGTCTCTCAGAATTTTGGGGGACGCAGCCTCCCTTTATCCTAATTCCCGGACCGCAGGCCCTGCTCTCGTTCCCCATTGGCTGAGGTATCCGAGAGGTACAGACTTCCCGGCATCACCTAATACAGATCCCTCCCCTTTCCCAATGTATAATCCCCCCTCCTCCCCCGCCCTTGTCTTTCCCAGAATGGTCCTTCTTGGTTCCTTTCATATACCAGCAGTCAGCTTTATTTATCAGTAGACCTGTGGTTTGTTTGTAAATGTAAATTTCAATGGAATTCTCCCCATTGTTTCTTTTATCTCTGGGTGCCAGTCTTATCTCTCAGACACTGTTTGTGAAGACAAGTTTCTTCATTCCTTTCAATACCTCCCCTTTTATTTTAATAATTGTCTTTACAAACTTTATTTATCCTTGACTTAATTTTCTGTTCCTGGGTCCTTTTTGGTTTTGCCACTATTTGTAATGACATCATTTTTTGTCCTTTTGTAGCCACCTCTGGATCTACAGGCATGGCTACTACCTGCATCCCTTTCATTACATGTTGAATAAGTTGTACAAAGCAAGGGATCATGCATGGTAAAAAGATGAGAGTTGCTATAGCACATAAGAGGAAAAAAAGCATTTGTTTAACCCATAGTCCACCAGGTAACCATGAAAACATATCCCATTCTCCTTTCCATGTTTGGACTGGTACATGAGCTAACTTCCTTATTCCTTTTGTTACTTGTTTCACCACTTTCCCACTGTCATCTATTTGCAAACAGCGGTTAGAGCCATTTAATTTGCCACACACTCCTCCTTCTTCTGCTAATAGATAATCTAATACCATCCAGTGTTGAAATATTGCATTTCTCATTTGAGTGGATTGGTCAGCCAATAGGTCAAGGGCTGTAGCTGTCTGGTTACTTATTATTTCAAAAACAGCTTGTAATCTAATAATCTGATTTAAATTATAAATGGGTTCCCTGGCACCTGGTATTAATTCATTAGGATTCCAAGTGGCTGGTCCGTAGTGTTGTATAATTCTTTCAGAGGGCCATTCATCTTTTCCCCACTTCTGGGTACTTCCTTCAGCCAGGGCTGTATCAATTGACCGCTTTTGTCTAATTAGATCATCATATACCTGGATTCCTAACTGGTTTCCCTGAACTTGTGGTAACAAAAAGAACAACGGTCTAATATACCCCACATAACATATCCCTGACCAGTTTGGAGGTAACTTGTGATAGGCCTTTTGGCCACAAATCCAATAATGCCCTTTTAAAGCCCAGGCCCCATTACCAAAGGGGCCTTCCCAATTTTCATCATCAATTGGTGGGTCAAAATATAGTTTGTTTCCTGGGCCTAATGGTCCTCCAATAATAGTTGCTCCGTTATGAGAACCACAGTATTTGCATTTCCAAGCTCCTACATGAGGTTTCCACCTGCAGTTACATCCCAGATCTGTTTTGTTAGATCTGGACCAGAACGTATGAAAAAGGGTTCAAGTTCCATTCCAATGTTGCCACTTCCACTGATAGTCACAGACAACATGCGTCCTACTTGTGGAATTATCTCGGCGGCAGCTTAAAAATAAGTGGTCAAAAAACTTGTCTTTTCCCATAGCTTTACAGCCTTCAAAATCCCTTCAGTAATTATGGTAGGAACACCTTACCCAACTAGCATTAGTGAGCTTAACATGTGTCTGATTCCATCTGCCTTGATATTTGGAACAATCGTAAGGAGGGCAGTTAGGGGACCAACAGTCTAAACCCAAGGATTAAGTCCAGTCACAGACACTTTTTCCTACACATACGTCTCCTGTTCTATTCAGGCAATAAATGCCTCTTTCAGAAGAATGAAGTTGCCATGGACTTCCTTCTTCATCCCAAAATCCTGTCCCATTATGGATATCATTCAGGGTGCTGACCCACCATTTAGGTTCAACTGGGCTGGCCACCCATGGCCAGTTTTCAGATTCTCCTGGCCCCCTGCAGACCCAACAATTATACTAAGGTTAAAGGTTTTTACTACTTTTTCTCCTAAAACTAAAAATTTATTCTCCCACCTTTGGCCCAAACTTAATTGACAATATAAAGGTAAGATTATTAAGAAAAACATTCTAATGGTGTAATCTGATTTTCTAAGCTAATGTTCATGTTGTCTTCTGCACCACCTGTGGCAAGTGAAAGCACAAGAAGCAGCTTACAATGACAGCGAAGTTTAGCCCCCCGCAATGGCTGGAGACCCAAGAGGAGGGATGTCCATACAGATTATTTCAGCAGTCTGTGGGTAGCACACAGGGCTTCCCCTAATGTCCACTCACTGGCTGCTGTTGCTCTGTTCCACTCTTGCAGAGTGTCAGTCGTGGTCTCCCGTCCTTCTCCTCCAGCAGAGATGTCCAAATCTCTGGGGCTTCAGTGACCTTGACCCAAGTGTGATGGGTCCACCCGTGTTCAATTGTCTTGATGGCTGTTTCTGTGGTCAGCAACACTTGGAAAGGTCCACGCCACTTCGCCACCAGTGGTGCCTCTTTCCACTCCTTAACTAGGATCCAATCTCCTGGTTGGATGTTGAGAACAGTAAAGTCCAAAGGCAGCGTCTGTGTTAACTGGGCTTCCTGTCAAAGAGATTTCACAAGACACAGTATCCTAGCCATAGACTGGTTTAAATATACATTATTTACTTCCAACCCCCCACTAGGGTAAGGATTTCCTTTCTACTTGACCCGAATTTTCAGGGTGTTAAGGCGTATGGAGGTCTTACTGAATTTTCAAAACAGTTATAATCTTTTGAAGGATCCCCCTGTAAAATTAGTTCTTTTGTCCAAATTCACGGTTTTCACAACTTCATTTGTTAACTGATCAAATAGTTACTGAAGTCACTAGGAACCCTTCTGGCCACTCTGACAGCCAGCATATCACTATCAGAGGATATCTTAGCCCTCTTTGCCTGGGGCATCTCAGTAAAGTACACCTGAAACCCATGGAAAGGAGTATACCTCAAGGTTATTTCCCTGCCTTGCAATTTCTTTTGTAGGGTGGTAATTGACTTTAGCCAGGCACCCCTCATTAGTCCGTTTTGCTGAAACAAAAAGACTCAAGGCAGTACATCTTGAAGAAGGTCTTTGCCAGTCCTGGAGAGGCACAATAACTTTCTTCATTGAGTTGTTTTAACATTTGCATGCACAAAGTTCCTGGCATCCACTCTTTACTACAATTTTCCCCCTTTTTCTTTTGCTCTATTACCTTTAATTATCTCTAACTCCCTTGGTGGAAAAGACAGCACCAGTACCATCCCCTCCCCCCTCCCTCTGGCAACAGGGAGCAAATGGCGGTACTCAGAGACCTTCGACAAAAGTTCTGCTTTCTGAACATTTTCATTGATTAGTTAATTACTTATTGTCTCTTTTGAGTACCTTGCCTGATGTCTTTTAAGAGTTTTTATTTTTATTTTTATTGGTAAATCCACCATTTCCAATAAGTGAGTAATTGAGTTCTCGTGAACTAATGTTTTTCCCCCGCAGATTAATAAACTTCCTTCTCCCCAGTTTCCCAAATGCATGTATTACCCATATGCATATTTAGAATCCGTAAAAACATTCACTAGTTTGTCCCGATATAATTCACAGGCTCTCACAAGCGCACCCACAGCTCGGCTGAGCTGACAATGTGGATGGCAACCTCCCCTCTATCACTGCTGAAGACTCATCAATAAACACACCTTCTCCCCCAGGCCAGGGAGTGTTTCGCAAACGCTCTCTGGTCTGCGCTTGGAGATTTACCACTCGAATGCAGTCATGGGTTTCTTCCCAGCCCTCCTCTCCAGGGCCGTTCAGACAGGAGGCTGGGCCAGACCCCTCTCAGCCCCAAATCCTCCTGTTCCACTAAACAAGACCCACGCTCCAGCCATCCACCTAGAGGCTCCCTCAGCCAACAAAGCCCCAGCCTGATGTGAAACTTTAACAATCAAACACCTTCCCATTGTCAATTCTCCGGCCTCAGTCACCATGAGGGCTGTAGCTGCACAATTCCGCAGACAATGAAGTCAGTCCCTGGCTACAGGGTCCAACAGCCCAGAAAAACAAGTAACAGGTCGCCGTGTTCCCCCGTGTTCCTGCATTAAAACTCCTCCAGCGTGGCTCTGTTCCACATCCACACACAACCCAAATCTCTTTTCTGAATCTGGAAGAGCCAGGACTTGAGTATTAAATAATTTGTTCTTCAATTCTCCAAAGCTTTGCTCTCCCTCTAGTGTCCACACCACAATACTAGGACTTCTGTGGGCCAAAAAGTCATTTTAAGGTCTGGCCAAAACAGAAAAATCCCCAGTCCACGCTCTGCAGTACCCCACCAATTTAAAAAAAAAAAACAAAACAAAAAAAAAAACCGGCTGTAGCTCCTTCCCCATCCGGGGCACTGGCACCCACAAAATTCCTTGTATTCTTAAATTCCCAGGCCTGTACAGGGACAGCACCATTCCTGTAAGGCAGCAGCAGCAGAGTTGGGTTCAGGATTCAACCCTGTTAACTCTGGCTTTTCACAATAAAACAGACAAAGAGTAGAGGGGACTGGGTCCCCTCCAAACAGAGCTTTTCGGCTCTATAGAAAACCTCATGCAAACAAAGGAATTAAATCTCCAAATTCATTTACCACAATTTTTATAATTCCCTTAGAGAAAGATGTGTTCAAATTTTTAAGTTTACAGAAGAAACCACTATTTTTGACAATTTTTCTTAGTGAAAAAAAAAATCCTTAAAATAAAATCTTAACCTTTCTGTGTACAATTTGCATTTCCCAGTTTTTCTTTTCTCCTTGTGTTCACTCTTTTTATCACACACAGTATATCAGATCCCACAGCTGGTCCCTGTCTTGCTGCAGTGTTCAAACACAACTCTCCCACTATTTAGAAAACAACAATATCACAGCGGCTTCACCTACTACCTCACCCCCATTCTCTCAATAGGAGCAAGCCTTCCACATACTGCAATGACTTCATTCTTAGGGATGGAGTAAATCAACTTTTTCTCTCTCTTGCCTCCACTCAAAGGCAAAACACCATCTACCATGCTCTTTCCAGAAAGCATCCCATAGCACCAGTGTGAGGAGGGAACCTGATTCAAGATCATACAAGGATCTAGGATTGTGGAGTGCCTGGGTTTAATAGTTTCATTTACTATTGTCAGGTCTTACACTATAACTGGAAGAATCAGTGTTATAGGGGAACACACATACGGTTTCAAAAGAGCCGCCTTTAACTTAGCATCAGGCTGTAATTCCTTCTTTCCTTTCTTTGAAAGAGGGTACTGCTTTTTAGGCACCAGTTGTCCAGGTTGCTTTAGAGTAATATGGAGAGGCTCCATAACCAATTTTCCATATTCCCTGGGACTGCCCACACCTCTGGGTTCAGTCCAGTATTGACAACAGTGTTAGTTTCTCCATTTTCCCTTACAACACCAACTCGTGTTTTCAACTCCAGTTGTTAAATTTCTTCCTAGCAAACCACAGTCACAATTAGGAATTATCAGAAACTCATGCTCTTCAAACCCATCTCACACATTCAGCACTCTCACGGGCATCCCCGTGTTACTGTTATTTGCCAGTAAAACTTAAATTAACACATACACATATCTTTTCTCACTTATGAAAAGAACATTCGAGCAATTGTTCTTCATTTGGCATAGAGAAGTTCCCATGTTTACTAGAAAACACACTTTTCAGTTGAGTTCCCGGTATAACAGCAGATCCCAACACCCTGAACAATTAATTTCTAATGTTTCATTCCTGGAGGCCGCCCCCTTCCCTTTGGTCCTGGGGCTCTCAGCACTACAAGCTCTGTATAGCCCCAGGTGCCGGTGCAGCTCAGCGGGCGGGCACAGCCGACAGTGCCCCAGGGACGGGCTGGGGCCGGGGCGTCCCGCACCTTCATGGGCCCGGGGAGCCACTGCAGCCCCTGCCCGCGGGGGTTGGCGGCGTCAGGCACCGCCTGGCACTGAGGCCTGGCTGTCCTACAGCCCTGGCTCGGTCCCGCACCTCCCTCACAGATCTCCCAGCCACAGCTTCCGACAGAAACCCCCCCTCGATGTACTGAATAGCAAGCGGACAAACCCAAATTCTCCACCCTGGCTAATGGCTCAGGTGGGTGGCATGTGTAGTGGGTGGGGGTGTAGGAACAACACATCCCTGCTTTCCCTTCCCCGAAAGCTGGGAATACAAAAGACTTGCAGCCAGCCCTGTATTAGACTGAAGATTTTGAAGATCAGGTAGAGAACTTAGTCTTTCCTTATCACAGAGCCTCCGCTGTTACTTGCCTTAACTACTTCTCCACACTTCCCTTACTGCCCTCCCTGGGCACGGATTGTCGAGACCCCTTCCCGACTTTCCTTATTGCCCCCTCTGGGCATGGATTGCTGAGACCCCTTCTGGACATTCCCTTATGGCCCCCCCTGGGCATCTGTGTCTTTAATTACCTCTGGAAGAATGTGTAAACCAACTCAACATTCTTACAAGGGATTCTTTGGAGATATTTTGGGATCGTCATCCCTTTTGCCGGGGCCCCTTCCCGGCTTTACGTTTGCAACCCCCCCTGGGTGCCTTGTATAACCTGTGCGACCCTCCCTGGGTGCCCTCTCAGGTTTGTTCCCCAAAGATCCCATTTCACTCACCGGTGAGATTTTCAGCGGTCCTTCCCTGTGGACTCTTCACGGATCCCCCTGGTCCGGCACTCGTCTGTCTCCTGGACCGTCTCGGGTACCCAATCAATCGCCCGGTGCCGGCCAGCACCAAGGAGAGCTGATCACCGAAACTGGGTGAGGCGCGCCTTCAGCTCCGCTCGCTGCCCGCCACACCCTGGACGGTGGAAGGATCCCGGATCGAGCCCCCATTTGTGAGGAAAATAATCCACGAACACCAGAGGTTTATGTCCGAAAAGGAGACAGAGGAGTCCTGTAACTTTATTTGAATAAAGGGAGAGGCCATGGGGCATTTCCCCTGGGGTCTCTCAGAATTTTGGGGGACGCAGCCTCCCTTTATCCTAATTCCCGGACCGCAGGCCCTGCTCTCGTTCCCCATTGGCTGAGGTATCCGAGAGGTACAGACTTCCCGGAATCACCTAATACAGACCCCTCCCCTTTCCCAATGTATAATCCCCCCTCCTCCCCCGCCCTTGTCTTTCCCGGAATGGTCCTTCTTGGTTCCTTTCATATTCCAACAGTCAGCTTTATTTATCAGTAGACCTGTGGTTTGTTTGTAAATGTAAATTTCAATGGAATTCTCCCCATTGTTTCTTTTATCTCTGGGTGCCAGTCTTATCTCTCAGACACTGTTTATGAAGACAAGTTTCTTCATTCCTTTCACAAGAATATAGCAAAAAGATACTGCAAAAGTCAGAGAAGTGTCTTTGAATGCCTTATTCTCTCCTGCCTTTAATTTTTTTGTCTTTTTCTCCCGCCAAAAGACCCAAACAACAGTGTTAAAGGGGAAGATTTCAAAGTCTGTAAGTGTTATTAGATGAGAAGCCACAACATATCATATGGAAACTGCAATTGAAGAGGAAAAGATTTCTATCATTAAAGACCCTGGTCTTGCCAAAAGCAAATGTAGATGAATGCACTGACAAGCCCTGAAACAAAGAACCAAACTGACAGACTATCAGCTAAAAGAAAGATTCTGCAGCATAAAAAGAGATTGGAAGTTATTACAGAAAAATCTTTTAAAGCCTTTAGCTAAGTATCCAGTTGTAGTAAAGAAAGTAAACAAGAAGTTAGGTAGTATTGCTAAAGGAATATAAATCAAGGCTGTTGATATCAGTATAATGACACAGTAGCTAAACTTGCAGAGGAAATACATAGTACACCTTCAGTGTACATGCACTAGAGGAAAATACAAGCTCCTTTTTGACAGGTTGAGCAAAAGACCTATGAAATATTATCAGCAAATGCAAGGTTTGAATCAAGCCAGTAGTCAGAGGAAGTATCTGTGGTCCTTCCATCAATCTGATTTTTTATATGAAGGATTATTTCGATTATTTTTAATAGTTTTAATTTAAATTTTGGAGATACACAGCTTACCATCACCATCAGAGAGTGATAAAGGAGAAATCTGATATTGAGAACATCCAAGAACTCTGTGTGAGAGTCATAACTGCTTCTGTAGGACAGACTGGCTACAAGTGAGTTTTCCCTTCCACAAAATGGTTTCTTTTGTAACAATTGCTGTCCTTCTTGGTATTTTTCTCCATCATTTGCCAACAAGTAGTGAAAAATAAGGAAGAGATGCTTTCCTTCTCTTTAGTTACAACATGCTTTCCAGCCTTATCTAATAAGGGCAACCAGAAAGTCACTGAAAGTAACTGAGACCAGTTACTATTTTAGCTGTTATTTTGATTAAAATTTACCTGTTTGTCTGTTTCTTGTCGGAGACACAAAGTTAAAAAATAAAAAAAGTCGATCCAAAAGTCATTCATTTAAAGAAATTTAAACAAATACATATTCATAAAGAGCTACAGACTTTGATCAAGCAAAATATAAATACAATCTACCTCTGATAGCACCAGTAGAAGAAAATCTCTAATAGTGGATTCCCTCACTGAAAAAGAAACTTCTTCACCACTTTCCAAAGGCTCATACAAGAAAACTGTTATAAATAAAAGTGGGAAATTCGTGCTCAAATATGTAATATCGAAATATATAGTTAAAAAGGATTTAGTTGTAATCAGTTTTAGAACAAGCAGAGCCTGCCCAAGAAAATAATTGTGGCCTCGACCAGGGAACTGATTTACATTCCAAAAACAGCACTACAGAGAACGGCGGCACATCGGGAAAGCATTAAGCCGACCCCTGATATCTACATTTTCCAAAGATAATTTCCCGGCAGAGCTGATGGCAGAACTGATCGACCATCTCCGAAAATCCCATCCCAGCTCAGGTGTTAACGACCAGATTGGACCAGGATAAGGAACATCATGAGCCATCAGATAACATCCCCTGGTGATGAGAAATCAATCAAACACAGGATGCGTTTTGTCCACCTCAGTTTCATGAATAGCATGCTTCATGAATATGCTGAGTGACAGAAACAATACCCAAAATCCGGACTTTATGGTCAAAACTGTATATAAACCAGCTGTTGGAAGCAGCCAGCGTGAACAGAGGGAGGTCTGATGCGATAGAGGTCAGACCTGTGTTCACCCAGTGCCAACCCCGGGCTTGGTACTGTCTCCCTTTTCGATCGTGGCATTGCATGTTCAAACTCTCGGACACGAAATAAATTTTATACTTGTTTTACTATAAATTGGGTGTACTTATTTATTACAAAACTGTAACAGAACACACACAGCAGCTACTTTCAGAAACTATCAAAACAGAAGAAAAAAAACGAATGTAGATTTCATTTTTCCTTTCAAATGTTTTTAACCAGCATCATGAAGCTAACTGAGACAAGAAGGAAAATGAAATCCAGGGAAAAAGAAGCAGCAAAATCCATTCAATGGAATATTGTACAAAGAAGAAAATGTAAGAAGAAAGTAATAAAGGAAATTGTAGGGTTACACTATGTGTGTTATAGAAAAGCAGGCCTGGAAGGCCCAGAATGAGCCTCTTCCCTAGGCCCAGAAGCATATCCAGGTCACCAGGGATGGGCATGGGAAAGAAGATCGTGGGTTTGTGGCCTTCTGGACCTATGGAGTGTGAGGATTGTAGTTTGTGACCTTATAGGGTATTGTTTACCTGTTACCATAATAGGTAACAGCTGTGAAATAACCCAGGTGATTGGGGAACACTGTGGTGAATATCTTTTCTGTTTATATGATGACATATCCTGTCTGTGGGATGGTATTTAGGGAATTTTCACTGCGTGATAAGTAGTAGTCTAGAGTAGTCTGCAGTAGTCTTAGCAAGGAGTCTTAGAGTAGTCTTAGTAGTCTTAGTCTTTGCCTGTATAATAAAGGACTTTGCACTTCTCTATCTTGTGGGAAGTCTATGCCTATGCGTAATTACTGCAGGAAATCAGTATGATGACAGTTTACAAGCCCAGTTGCTTTCATGTCCTTTTAAAATATTGATGACTTTTAATATGAAATATATTTCTCTGTTAAAGGTTGATTGGCAACAAAGCATGATGCAACATTTCCGTTTTGGACTTTGCTATCTGCAGGCCATCTTAGCCTAGTAATCACTCAGTTTGATATTGAATTTCCTCTGCCAGGCCTTCCATTGGGATAAGAGCTGGAGTGGTGTATACCTGCTGGGAAGCCAGTCGTTTAAATCATTGTTTACTTTGCTTGTAACCCATGCGGTGATTTTGTCTCTCTGAGCATCCTGGAGGCCCTTCTGGAGCCCAGGCCTGGCTGTTGTGCAGAGGAAGCCTGCAGTGCCCCATCAGCAGAGCTGGAGTGACACAGACCAGCGCCAGGGGCTCGCTGCACAGAGCACCTTCAAGGCAGCACCATATACCAGAAAGGGAGAAAGACCAACTGCATGCTGCGGATGGCTGCTCCCAGCCTGCAGCCATCCACCCAGAGAGGCACTCAGAAAAGCCAGGCTTTGGTTTTGCATACACTGTAAACATGCTGCACCTTCAAGTCTAATAAGAACAGAGAGCATCACTGAGAAACAACATCAGGAGCTCCACCTTATCCATACAGCACTGAATTCTGTGCTTGTGTCTCCCCAAAGATTAGTGTGAACTGCTGGTGACTGGGGAGGACTCTGTGAAAGCTCAGCATGACTGAAAAATATGCAGTTCACTGCCACTTTTTTGTATAGAAAGCTATTTCTAAATACATGAACCAATATGAACTCTGGGGCAGGTACCTTATTTTGTTGTGGATTCACACAATTTCCAAGAAAACAGGTTGGTCTAAGACTGCAGCAGCGTAGCACTGCCACAGCAACAACATGAGAACAGTGTAAATGTCAGTCACAGCACTGAGATCCTGCAGTACATCTGCCTGTGATTCAAACAGGAAATCAGCAGATTCTCAAACAAAGCCTGCCATGAAAAAGCAATTTAAACTCCAAATCAGCTGAAGTATAAAATTCTTTCTCTCAAAAATTTTAAGAAAACAAAGCTGTAAGGAAGTGTCAAAGTCATTATAAAAAAATACAAAATGTTTCTCCATTTTTATTTTATGTAGAGTTTTTCAAATGAAAGCAGCAGCCTGCTATGCAGTGTTCAGAGATGCTTCCCCATCCCGAGCTAAGTGAATAATGCCTTTCACCCAACAGCAAGATAAAACAGCTCATTCAGACTTTCTTGGTACTTCACAGAACAAAGCATCCTAAGAACACAAACAATTAACAGCTGCTAATTCTTGTTATCTTTTTCTTTAGGAAATAGGATGCATAATAATTCGGCTAAATGGTTGGATACATCTCACATTACTTCCTCCCTGGATTTTTAAGAAGTAGAGGAATGAGCACGAGTATCACATCCTCACTCAGGCTAAAAGTCTTGTCTTTTCATGTTCCTGATCATACAGGTATCTTCCCCTTCCTTTTCAGTATTTCCTGAAAAAATATTCTTTGTCAAGCAGATATGTGTTTAATGAAAATCAAATCCTTAGTGGAGACAAGATGTAAAATATCATGGAAAACTATGACAGCAACTGAAGACATTCCCCAATTTCCAGTGTTTTGTCAGCATACACATTGAGTTTACTCACTTACAAAGACTTGCATTATTCAAACACGCCTACAAGCTACAGGGTGGAAAAAAAAATCCCAAATTAAAGTTTAATTAATTGCTAAGCCGTATTCCTGGGGCCATCTGCCCTTCCCTCAGAAGCCACCATTGGCACCCTCCCACATGACTAACAGCCATTAAAAGTCCTCTTGCCTTCAGCATCCCCTGGCACAAAACAAATACTTAATCTCATATAACAATACCATCTAGTGGTAAAATATCTTCATTGCACTGGGAATCTCGTATTTTCCTACAGCACCCTCGGATAGACACAAGAGTAGAAAACGTCTCCTTACACAAATAACTGCCCCGCACCAGAACAAATTCATAACTATTCATTTCATCTAAACATATTCTTAGCTTTAAGCACATTGCTCCATGTAGAGCGGATGAGCCTGTACTCCTCTAAAGGATATTAATGTATCCATGCCATAAACCATCACCTAAGCAGCAAAGACACCAAACCAGACCAGGAGTCATTGCAAGGCACAACACCACCTGTGACAAGTGTGCTGGCCACACGTGTGGAACCGCACGTGTGTCCACAGCTCCTCTATGACATGTAACAATACAAGAAATGAAAATTTCTCCTGTTCTGAGCAGAGTAAATAGAGAAAAAAAAGTGCTTGCTCCTTTCTACATAAAGACAGAAATTGTATTCAGCTGGCATCCTTAACCAGCTTCCCCTGTATGACTCCACTTATCCATGATAGCTAAAAAAGAGTGAAAGCTGAACATAAAGGCAAATTGTTACATTTAGCTGCAAAATCTTTAGGAGAATGTGAATGGCTTGAGAGAGCAGAAGGAAAGCTGAAGTGAGTCAGCAAGGCAGAAAGATGACTAATGGGAAACAGCAACAACTTGTTTTACGAAACAATAAATACTAGTTACATTGATAATGTAGAGCTAAAAAGCTATTTGACGTGAAATAAAATTATTCAAAGACAGAATCCTGTACTAATGCAATGGGACAATTTGCTCTACTTCAGTGGGCTTTGTGGGAACATTAGCACATTGTAAACAACATATTAACAAAGAGTGCAAATTTGTGAAGGGCAAATTTAGTCAATACTCAACCTGTAGGAACAGTTTTGCACATAAAATAGCCATGCACAAGTCTGGCTTGTTATCAGCTTGACCTCTTGAATGTTTCTCTCTTAAAAAAGAACAAAAGCCCAAAAGGTGAAGCACCCTCATACCCAGGAAAAAAACAAACATTAAACTTGCACCCTATCAACTTACATAGAGATTCATTTGTGGCAAGCTACAAAGTTCTGCTTATAGTGAAACAGAAGATACTACAAAAAACACTTTATTGTTTGACATGTGTTCTTATGAAATCAAGTCAATTGCTTTCACAAAATGTGATGGTCTAGAAATCTTCTACAGGCTTTAACTGCAGCTATTGTTTTCCTGCAATATACAAATTCATCCAAGAATCTTGAAAATTATTTAAATGCTTGTCCCCTTAATTACCTAATTCAGCAAGACTAATAATGTAACTATCACCCCATGAAAAATTGATGCTCTTCAGAACCTCCTTTAAGCATCCTTTCACTTAATGAAAAGATCAGCAGAAAAAGCAGATTTCCAAACATGAAATTTATTAGTCAGCAATAACAGCTTCCTATTAAAATCAGCAACAGCAGTGAATCCAACAGTTATTCAGAATGTTATTGAGAGTTAAGGTGTTAACAAGGGAATATGGTGACAACCTCTTAAAAATAGCAAATGATGGCTAATACTATGTATTAAGAGATTCTGAAAAGAAACGTCATTGGGATCATACCATTTATCTCCAATGTATATTACTGCCACCCTCAAATATATAACTACATTATCACAAGCTTCAATTAATTACTTTAGATGTTAGTTATCAGCTCTAATACATTTTGGATTTTTAAATCCTTTCATAAAGCTCTTCCTATGGACAACTAAAATTAATTTTAAATTCATTCTTTACAGAATCAATATTTGGTTGGGATCTGTAATTTATCAAGACTGTTTACATAGGGTAAACATTAGTTTCACTGCTAAATTTGAGACAGGAACTGATGTATTCTATTCCCCAAGGTTTCAAAAATGGAATGAATTAGGATCCTGAAGCAGCATACCTGCTCTGCTCAGTTCACCTGCTCAGTCCACCTGCACTCTGCTTCTCATAGCAAAAATCCATACCCAGGTCTCTACAGAATTTCAACCTGTCAGTAATGACGATGGACTAACATAATTTCATTCAATGAAATAAAAATCTGAAAGCAGTGCTTCAGAACTAAACTATACCACTGAATGAAATTTTTCATTTTTCATTTTCATAGAAAATTTATATTTATAAATTATTTGCTATTCCTTGCTGTTACTTGCATTTAAATGAATACCTTATGAAATAAATTTCTTTACACAGAACATCAGACTGTCATAATTGTTATAATCGTATCATAAAAAAACCTTCTTGCATATTGTAGAAGCACTAGTAGTAGCATTCAATCATGGAAAGTAACTTTCCATCTTTCCCACCTTCATGATGCTTAAGACAAAAATTTTAAGAGGTCTACCATCACACAGTATACAAAAGCAAATACTGAACAGGAAAATATTAATAGCTGCAGAGATTTATTACAGAATTATAAATAAAATTTCATTTAATTCTTCTTAATGTATCTTCCTGTCTTAAAAACTGACAAATGAACTTCCTAAAATGTTTTAGTAGTTCAAGAGATATGATTGAAAATTTTCATTATACAATTTTCAAGATTCCCTGATGCCTGCTGAAAGGGCACCATGGCAGGACACAAGCAGTCAGGATTACTGGAGATGTCAGGAGAACTTTGTGCTAGAGGTGCTGGCTGGGCCAGGCAGGGTGGTGCTTGCCAGCATCTGCTGTTCACTGACAGGGTAGAGCTGCCTGGGATGGGATAGTGAGTGCCAGTCATGGCTGTACTGACCATGCAATAGTGGGGTCCAAGATTCTGGCAAGTAAGAAACAGAGTCCTGCAGAGTTCTAGCCTGGAACCTGCCCTGCTTAATGTTCTTATCACTAGCTTAGAGGAGACAGTAGAGTGCACGCTCATCTAGTTTGCAGATTAACACCTAACAGAGAGGGGCCAGTTGATATGCTAGAAGGCAGAGCTGTCTCTCAGAGAGGTGAAGGCAGGCTAGAGAAATGAGCTGAAAAGAACTGTGAAAAATTCAGCAAAGAGAAAAGCCAAGTGCTGCCCTACAAAAGGAACCTCCCCTGCTGCAGCCCAGGATGCAGAAGGATAGGCTTGGAAGAAGTTCTGCAGAAACTACCCTGGTAGGCAGCTGAGCATAGGCTAGATCTATGCCCTAGCCAGAGGGACAGACAGCAGCTTCTTGGGCTGTATACTAATACAGCCAGCAGATCAAGAGAAGAAATCATTCTCCCTTAAAGCCCCACTCAGCACTCACTAGACTTCATCTAACTGTGTCCGGTTGTTGCGGTGGTTCGGAACCAGAGGACTTCCGGACAGGTTCCACGGACAGAGGGTTTCCCCCCGGAGCTCCCAGGGGCAGCAGTTGGACCACCAATCCACAGACCCAAGCTCCTGCTATTGGTTACTGGACTTGCCTGTTATGTATTCCCGCTCTGGGAAATTCCCTGTCACTCCATAGTTCATTCGTTGTTCTCTCTGTTCCCCTCCCCTCCCTAAACCCCATTTGATCATGCACCCCAGCCCCTCCCCTGTATTGCCCCCCTGCCCTCATCCTATTGGGTATTGTTCCTCCCTTAAATACCGATGTAATAGGCTGCTCTTGGCTCTTGGTTCATGTGCTCCCTTTGGAGGCAATAAACCTACCGAAATCACATACCAAGAGACCTCCTTCTCTGGTAGTTCTTTGCTGTTTCACCACGCTCCGGGGGCAACTCCTCCCCGGACCAAACGCGGACCAGCTGTGCCCGTTGTCGGCACTCCGAGGAAGTCTTCCAGATCGCGAACGACTTTCTAGGGTAGCGCTAGGACTCCGCTGCCGGTACCAAGGTGGGACTGAAGGAGGGAACGCAACAAAGTGGCGCACCGAACAGAGACTCCGACCTCTCGGGGTTCCCTGCGAGCGACCTGGATACGCAGCAGCGGTCCGGATAGCGCCTTCAGGACGTCGCTCCCCTAGCAAGGCCTTCCGCGTTCTAGTGGTGGACTTGCAGGGGCCGTCAGCAACCGTTCTGGAGTGTCTGAAGTGTGTACGCTAGCTGAACGGACTGACGAGACCAGAGACCCTTGCTCTTTTGGATGTTTCTCCCTCCGGAGCCGGTGACGGCAACTGAAGCCGGGATCGAGGAACCAAGACCCGCACGGAGCGGTGAGGTTTGGCGGCTGCGGAACGCGGTGGGAAAGGACCAGGATCCGCGCGTGGCGGCGAAGCTCGGTGCCCGTGATAGCGGCGGGAAAGCCACCGAGAACCGAGCGCAGACGGTGAGGTCTAATCCGCGATAGGCAGCGGGAATCAGGCTCGAGGGAGAGTTTTGTACCGTATAAAAAGAGCAAGGAGGCTTTATTCGGAGACAATGGGTATTAAGCTGTCCCGAATAGAGCAGGAGTTTTATGTCCAAATTAAAGAGACCCTAAAGTTAAAAAACGGGACTGCTAATAAGAGGGCTTGGAAACGTTTTGTTAAATGGATCTTTGCCTATGTCCCTCTTGCTTCTGCTTCTTCTGTTAAAACTCTGAGGTTTTGGGAGTTAGTAGAAAAACGTTTAGAGGCAGTGGAGAGAGGGGGTGATGTTTCTGTCCGAAAATTTTTCCCGTTGTTGATTTTAATTTGTTATACTTTGCGTAATTGTCCTGAAAGTTCGAAATCCCCGACTCACCCACCCCACGTTCCTAATTTCCCTTTTCCCAATGCCTCTTCCCCGCTGCAGGGAAGCGCGCCCCTCGGGTTCTTCCCGCTATGAGACTGATTCCCTCATAGCGAGCTTCACCCCAAACCCTTTCTCCGAGCCCACAGCCAAACTCGCGCCGGCTGCGCTCCCCCATTGTTCCGAGTTTAAAGATGGCCGCCGCCTCGTGGCGCCGTGCCTACACCCGTGCGCCCACTGCGCCGTCTCACGCCGAAAGCCCGCGAATCCTCCCAACTCCTCCCACGGTTCCTTCCCCTTCGCGTCGATTGGCTTCGCGTCGGGTTCCCCCCCCGCGGCCGATGATGTCTTCGCGTCGGGTCCCTCCCCTCGCGCCGGAGGTCCCTGCCCCAGCCCGAGGGAGATCCCCACCCCACCCCACGCCTGGACTGCTCATATCAACTGCAGTCCCACCCCTAACCACCGCCCACTTCCAGATCCCCACGCTCCCTCATTTACACCCTGGGATTGGGGGCCAAAAAGTGGGGAGGCTGAAGCCTGTGATGCAGCTGGTCAGCCAGACCCTGCAGTGGCATCAGGTGTGCACAGCCCTCAGGGTAACAACCCACGATGGGAATCACAGTCACCTGCAGCCTTGCGAGAGCCTAGCAAGGTGGAGAGAGAGCTTGGGAGAGATTCTCCTCACTTTAAATGTGTGCTGGTCCCATCTGACATAAAAACAATCCTGACAGGCATTTTAGTTAAGGTTCAGTATCGGGTGTGGGAAAAGATATGGAAGCAGCAGCTTCAAAGCCTGCTGAACAGTTCTAATCACCCTCCACCTAAGTCTTCCACAGGCTCCTGGACACCACATGCTCCATCCCATTTGGGAAACGGATCGGCACCGTGCTCCTCAAAGAAATTAAAAGCTGAATCCACTGTGTCCTGCTCTCCATCACCACCTATGCCACTGGAGACCCCATCAGAGGCGATCCCAGATGACAAGTCACTTGAACCATGATGGCTGAAGTTAGTAGGCATCACAACTCTCCACCCAACACGTCCACCAGAGCAGATCCAGTTGCATCCACCAATAGACGCTGCTCCACAGAGATCAGCGTGGAAGAGAAGGAAAAAGAAAACTCCAAACTTCGACAGTCATCAAGAAAAATCACTAAGACCCTTCTTCTTGATATCTTCCCCTTAGACTCTCCCTAAACCTACCCCATGTACCTCCCATACCCCAATCATTCCCAGTCCCACAGAGAGACGATGCTTTAACAATGTTTGTTTTATTGCAGATTTCCAAGAAAACCTTCATAATTTCTTTTATTAACAAATCACTTTCTTTAAGTAAAAAGACAGGGGGAGATGTTGCGGTGGTTCGGAACCAGAGGACTTCCGGACAGGTTCCACGGACAGAGGGTTTCCCCCCAGAGCTCCCAGGGGCAGCAATTGGACCACCAATCCACGGACCCCAAGCTCCTGCTATTGGTTACTGGACTTGTCTGTTATGTATTCCCACTCTGGGAAATCCCCTGTCACTCCATAGTTCATTCGTTGTTCTCTCTGTTCCCCTCCCCTCCCTAAACCCCATTTGATCATGCACCCCAGCCCCTCCCCTGTATTGCCCCCCTGCCCTCATCCTATTGGGTATTGTTCCTCCCTTAAATACCGATGTAATAAGCTGCTCTTGGCTCTTGGTCCATGTGCTCCCTTTGGAGGCAATAAACCTACCGAAATCACATACCAAGAGACCTCCTTCTCTGGTAGTTCTTTGCTGTTTCACCACGCTCCGGGGGCAACTCCTCCCCGGACCAAACGCGGACCAGCTGTGCCCGTTGTCGGCACTCCGAGGAAGTCTTCCAGATCGCGAACGACTTCCTAGGGTAGCGCTAGGACTCCGCTGCCAGTACCAAGTTGGGACCGAAGCAGGGAACGCAACATCCGGTAATAGAAAGACATGGACAAACTGGAGGGAGTTCAGCAGAGAGCCCCCACGACGCCTGAGGCTGAAGCACTTGCCCTACAATGAGAGACTGAGAGAACCAGGGTTTGCTTAGCCTAAAAAAACTTTGGGGATATTTAACAGCAGCCTGACAATGCCTACAGTGAGGTTAACAAGATGGAGCCAAGATCTTAATGGGATGAGGACAAGAGACAATGGATGTAACCTGAAAGAAAAGGTTCAGAATGGATTTAAGGATAAAAATTTAACCCTTAAGGGCAGTCAGGCAGGGGAGTAGGTTGCTCAGAGAGGCTGTGCAGCCCGTCCTCTTAGATGTTTTCAAGACAAGACTAGATAAAGCTCTGTACAATTCATTCTGACTTCAGATCTGACCATGTTTTGAGCAGAATTGGACTTTGAGGTCCCTTCTCCTGAATTACCCTGTGATCTTATGGCCCTAAGACTAAGCAATAATCTATCTCTTTCTTATCTTTCTATAGGATGCAGCATATATGCTGGTTAATTAACTAGAAGCAAATAGCTTCCTGTTGCGGTTTTGAGGTTTGGGGAATCGTAACCAGGCAAAACCACCAATTTTGTAGGGGTTTTAATTCGCCTATTTGAGTTTTTTGCTAAACACCAGCACACTTACCAAAATCACTTGATTTTTGTTGTGAGATAAGGACTAATAGTAGGCAAAGCAGGCTTATACTTTAAGGAATATAAAAAGAATTTATTAACAGACAACAGGAATAATAATAATCAGGAATCAGAACAAAACCTTTAGAACACTTTTCCCCCCCCACCTCTTCATTTCTTTCCCACTGACCATACAAAAGGTAATACTTTGACTTGTAGTTAAATTACCACCTCTGGAAACAGTACTCTTCTAAGTTCATGTAGGGAGAGAAGTTTTTTCTTGCTCTATAATTTTGATTCTCCATAGGAGATACAGTTACTATGGTTGTCAGCCTCCCAGTAAGCAACAGCCCGGAGGAAAAGATTTTCTTGATCTAGAAACCCTTCCCACTTCAGTAGCTTTCCCAGGGCTACTACAAGTGGACATATGATGGTCGTTGAGGTACTTTTTTGAGGATGAACATTTCTTTTACAGTAGCAATGAAATCCCCTTTCTTCTTTATCAGCAACACAAGTTTTCTTCTATTATTCCTGGGGCAAGGAATCTTAATACAGGAGTCTTAGTTCACTGCTTATACCTAGAACATTACATCCCCTTTTTTCCATCCCTTTTAGACAATTGTTCATATATTACAGGGTGTATTATAGCCGACTTTATCAACATGTTTTTACAAGAGGATTTTCAGCCTCAAGGCACTCCTCATCTCTTCCTTCTCTGAATATAGGCTTGACTACAGTCATTAACTTGGAGTCTTTATGTTGTACCTGTTGTGTCTTCATTCCTTTTCTTTCTATGTGGGGGGAAACGGATGTTTTCAAGTCCCATCCTGATATGGAAAGAAAACGGTTAATTTGTCTTTCGGCCGGGCAATGGTCACATGACCTCCGCCCACGTTGTTCAGGTATAGTATGCTCAGCGTTTGAGCTGAGGGAGAGGAGTTCATCTGCGCCATTCTCCATCCAAGCCATGCCTCAGCTGCAGGGGTTGGCACGGCTGTGTCCAAACTGTAGGGGCTAGCCAAGCTCTCTCTCGCGCCGAGCCGCTCTGCGGAGCCGGCCCGGCGGGGCCGCGTCCAAGCTGCAGGGAGAGGAGTTCGCCTGTGTCGCTCTCCCGTGCCGGGCCATGCCGCGGGGCCAGCGGGACCGCGTTCGAGTTACATAAGGGCCGCCCGAGCTCTCTCTCCCGCGCCGGGCTGTGCATGGAGCCGGCCGAGCCCAGGTTAGGCAGGAGCGGAATCGGCAAGGTTCCTTAGCTTGGGGCAGTAGAGTGAAGCCTCTCTCTGCTCGGGCAGAACTGAGCAGAGCCGATTTAGTTCCCTCTCGCGTAAAACCACCATGAGGAAATGAGAGATCGGCTCGGGTTTCTCCCCTCCCCCTCCGCGCCATCTCGGCCGGTAGCCCCAGGCCATGTGGCCTGAGGGGGCCTCACCAGACAGTGCGGAGGGAAGAGAAAGCGACGCTTTTCCTCAGCAAACCGGAGGTCTAAAAGAGGGCTTCTCCAGGTTGTCTCCTGGTTTTATGAGTTCTGGAGGCAGAAACTAATACTTCCTTTTGGGTACCTCATTTCCTGTTCCACCTCCTTTCTTCTGTACCGGGAGTTTTTGATTGAGGTTACTCCATGACACTTCCATTAGTTTTAAAGTAGAGTGATGTCTACTCATGTTAAAATTAGCATTAATAAATACAAATAAGGTTTTACTGTCAATGTTCAAATACTTCCATTTTGGCATTTTACGCATTGCCAAAAATTCCTTATGAAGTTTTGCTGCTGTTTTGAAAACAATCTTGCAGGTAATGGATTACTTCCTTTTCAGCTCCGCAGTAATAATAACCCTCAAAACCATCTGGATATTTCAGAGTTTGAGGATTCATTGACCACAAAGAAACTGATGCCCTTTTCCACTGACATTAGTTATTTTCTCAGCTAAAAGAAGGGGAAGAATACACTACCAAGGTGCACATCTGTTCTGTTCCACGATCATACCAAAACTTCTCTTTAATTATTTACATTAAGATCAGTCACCACAGATTTTACTTCATTAATCATCTTGGGTTTTTCCTTATTATGACATTTATTAGGAACCAAATATTTCAAGAACTCTTGGAACACATGTTAGCATTATATGCCCCACTACACATCTTATATATGAGCAATTAAGAAACTACTTCTACATAAACTGCAGTAAGCTTTATGGCAATCTTCACTAATTCCTGGGGAAAAAAAATCACTCATCCTAGAAACCTCAAATCTTATTCTCACTCTCTGGAGCTTTCTGATTTTTTAACACAGACCACAATCACCATCATAATCACAACCTAGAAATAAATTTAACCAAGTAAAAATTATAACGTTCAACTCAACATTACAGCATACTTGCTCTGTTACCTTTGCAACCTTGTGTCTAAGTCAATAGACTGAAGATATTTTTCTCTGTGTAACATTTATCCCCATGACAAGTGCAATGAATAAAACAATGTTTGGACACAAAATATATAATTACAAACATAATCAAATTTGAAGTACTTTTATGTGGACCATATGTATTCTGGGAATACAGTTCAAACCTCTTTTTCCATTTCTCTGATCATGGTACACTGTTTAAATGTGAGATCCTCTCACATTCCTGAACAGGTGATATGTAGAAGTGAGCTGTAGATGCTTCAAATCAAGTACACAGGACTTCTCTGATGCTGCCATGAAGAGGTCCCATCCGAAAAAGTGATTATTTATAATATTCCTCTAAGTCCTTCTTAAGTTGCTAGAGAGGTCCATTAACCTAATCATAGGATCTGAGAGATCTTCTACTTCAATTCTCTTTTTGCTGAAACTCTCACCTAATCCTTGTCCTCAGTGAAATGTATCCAATCTCTCTCCCTCATCCTACCCTGTGCCCTTGAAGCATCCCTGTAATAGTCATTTCAGCAGTTCAGAGCTCAAGAAAGACACTGCCGTGAAGATGAAGAGGGAATGAGGTCAGCTTCTTTTTATGGGCTGCAGAAATCAAATGGAAATACCAGTGGCTCTGTTAAGGCCACTAAATACGAATTTCCATGTTCCATCAGAAGAAGACGGCCTGCTGTATTCCATCCTGCATAAAACATCCACAGAATACTTGAAATAAAGCTTACAAATTACTACATTTGACAAACCTTTGCTTTTTACAGAATTAAACAAAAATTTCCAAAATTTTTATCTTTTCATTTTCTGATCTAGGTAGCAAGTGTAAAAAAAATAAACAAAACCAAAACCAAAGCAAAACGAAACAAACTAAAAGAGAAACAAGCCCCAGAGGCCTGGTGTAATACCAAGTTCTAACAAGAAAGATCTGAAATACGAAGCTGCCACCATAACCTCTATTTTCTGCTTGCAACTTGGTACAGCTTACAAGGATATAAAGGGAGAAGCTTCAGTTGGATGTATTTTTAAAACCTTAACCACAGAGCTCAAAAAAACCCAAAGTTAATTTTATTATGTCATGGGGTAACTGCTGTTAAAAATTCCCGATGTAGAAAGAGGAGGTGGAGTCGGAAATGAGGTAGCATTAATAGCCAGCATTAAACTCCACCTACCTAAAACTCATAAAACCAGAAGAACACCTGAAGGAGCCCTCTTTCAGGCTTCCGGTTCGCAGAGGAAAGACGCTGCTCTCCTCCCCTCCGCACCAACTGGGTAAGGTCTCCCCAAACCATATGGCTTGGGGCTGCCAACCTGCATGGTGTGGGGGGGAGGGGGAGGAGAGAGAGAGAACCTAAGCCGCCTCATTCTGCTGCCCCTGGCCAAGGAACTTCGCCGGCTCTGTTCATCTAGCCTGGGTTAGGCCAGTTCCCTCTCCGCGGCACGGCCCGGCGGGACAAGGATTTGAGGTCGGGCCCCATGGACCTTGGAGGCGCCCCGCCCGGGGAGTCCCTCAGTGAACTCTGCACAAGAGAGAGAGAGAGAGGAGCTCAAACTGGGCTCCGGCCGGGCGGCCCCAGGCGGAGAAAGAGAGCTCAGACTGGGCTCCTCCCGCGAAGCTCAGATGTAAATCCCGCCGGGCAGCCCCAGGCGGCCCAGCGCAGAAAAGAAGCCTGGATCAACTTCTTGCAGCACGGGCACAGTCCCGCTGGGCCCTCACGACTAAAACACAGCTTAGATGGAGGGGCAGTGCAGACAGGATCTTTTCCTCTACTTTAAGCACAAACTTATAACATTTAAACCACGCAGGCGAAAGCCACGTGACTATTACCCAGCCGAAAGACAAATTAACTATTCCTTTTCTAATATCAAAATGAGACTTTGGGGGCATTCATTTCTCCCTCCCACACAGAAAGAGCACAAGAATGAAAGCACCTACGAAAGGTACAACATAGAGACTTTAAGTTAATGAATATAACCAAGCTTATTTTCAAAGAAAGAAGAGATGAGGAGTGCTTTAATGCTGAAAGTTCTTTTGTAAAAACATGTTAATAAAGTTAGCTGTAATATACCCTGTAATATATGAATAATGGTCTAAAAGAGGTGAGAGAAAAGGAATGTAATGTTCTAAGTTGTAAGCAGTGGACTAAGACTTTTATGTATAAGATTTTTCTTTCTTCGCCCCAAGAAACAGTAGAAGACTTGTGTTGCTGATGATGAAGTAAGGGGATGCCATTGTCACTGTAATAGAAACATTTGCTCTCAAAAAGAACACCTCAATGACCATAATATGTCCATTGGTGTGGCCCTGGGAAAGCTACTGAAATGGGAAGAGGTCTAGAGAAGAAAATGCCTCCCTTCAAGGAGAGGATTTCTTGCTGGAAAGCTAATAACCATAGAAACTGTGTTTCCTATGGGGGTGTCGTGGGTTGACCCCGGCCAGGGGCCAGGTGCCCACTCAGTCACTCTATCACTCCCTCTCCCGCTGGGAGAGGGGAGAGGATAATATTGAAAAAAAGACTATAAGCGTAAGTAAAGGCAGTTTTATTACAGTGGAGGAAAAAAATAGAACAAACAAGCTGCGAGTTGCGCGCGCAAGGGCAAGAAGGGAAAACAATCAATCTCTACTTCCCATCAGCAGCGATGTCTGGACACTTTCTGGGAAGCAGGGCTTCAGCACGCGTGGCGGTTTTCCAAGGAGGCAAACATGGACCAGCCCTGAGTGCCTCCTCCTCCTCCTCTCTTCCTTCCCTTATATATCTGAGCTGATGTCATATGGTATGGAATATCCCTTTGGCTGACTGGGGTCAGCTGGCCTGCTGGTGTCCCCTCTCAGGATCTTGCCCACCCCCATCCCCTTCAGTGGAGGAAGGAATGTCACAGGGACAGCACAGCTTGGCAGTAGCCAAAACACTGCTCTGTTATCAACGCCAGCTACCAAAGCAAAGCACAGCAGTGTAAGGCCTGTGAGCTTTACCCCAGTCAGACCCAATACAATTTCCACCCCTTATTCCATACCATTTGCATCATGCTCAGAAATCCTTTCCTACTCACACATGGAATTTAAGCTACATCCTTAAACCATCCCCATCACATTAACTACTATCTCCGGTCCTTTCGCATCCTTCCACGTGGTCTCAATTTCCAGCAGAATGTGGGGTCAGGGCAGGAGGAATAGTAAACTTGATTGTCGAGGGCTGGCACCATCCCTGTTCATTGTGGCCTTTTTCTTGCCCCTTGCTGAAATTCGTTCTTCGTCAGCTCATGTCCCTTCTGCTACTTACATCCTGCAACATACAACTTCCAACATGCATTATTCTTACCCCAAGGTTAAATCACCTTGGGGCACACACTGGGTCTCCCCATCCTCCCGCATTACCCACCAAGTGCACCCAGGTCCTTGGGCAAAGACAATCCCATGAATGGGTTTGCCCTTCCCCATAGGGGACGCAACCCACACTGACTTCCCCAGCCACTTTCCTATGTGTAGTGCAGGAGCCTTGTCTCCCTCCACAGTGTCTAAGGGTTTAGTTTGGGTGGGACCAGGGCGGTTAACAGATCCTCTAGTATTTGCTAGCCAAGTGGCTTCTGCCAAGTTCACATCTGTTACGATCTAATTATTAAAGTTCTTTCGAGATACCTCTGCCCGAATTAAGGTACAAGCGAGACCATATGCCAATCAATAGTATGGGTTTTATTTGATAGTAAATATGAGAGAGAGAGAGAGAAGAAGAGAGAGAAAAGAGGGAGTAGGGAGAAAGAGGGGGGGGACAGATAGGGACAGGGACAAAAAGCTATCACCACTCCGTGGGTCCCATTGGTGTTCTGATGTCCTCTTCTCGGTGGTGGAAGCCCCCCCAAAAGCACAGAATGCCATGGGTTGATATACACTCAGGCCAGGTGGAAATGTCCAGGCATGTCCCCCTGGGGGAGGGGGCAGCCTCTAGCAGCAGACTCTGCTTGCATCACATGCAGTCCTGTGGTGCAAGGCGTCTGGGGAGCACTTTGGGGGGTCTGTGATGGATTGTGACTCCCCCTCAGCTGCCTCTCACGTGAGAGTCCCGTGGATGTGGCTTGTGGGGTTGGGGGGGCTTCACAGCTGGGCCAGTTTGTGTACTGGAGGATGTGTGTGTATTGCCTCTGATCAGAGGTTACGCCATCCTCCTCCCCCCTTCAGCTGGGGGAGGGCTGTGCAAACTTGACTTCTGTGAGCTGTGCTTTGTCCCCCACCCCAAACTCAGCCAGAAACGATTCTTACTTCAGCTAGTGACTTCAGCTTCTGTGGATGCATTCTTTTCTCTGAGATGATTGAACAACAGGCTTTTCCCTTTATCTAATCTCAGCAGTTTGACTCAGTCCAAAGTCCCAGTCACGTATCTTCAGGGAAGCTTCTCTGATCAAAAACTTTTTATCAATGTTTGAGGCATGAACTATTTTCAGTCTCTGACAACATCCCAATGCTTCCATGTCCCATTACCTAGTGCCCGTAGCATAGTTTTTAACAGTCCATTATATCTTTCAATCTTCCCAGAGGCCTGTGGGTGATAAGGAATATGATATATCCACTTAATGCCATGCCTCTTTGCCCAGGAGTTAATAAGATTATTTCGAAAATGAGTCCCATTGTCTGACTCAATTCTTTCTGGGGTTCCATGTCGCTACAAAATGTGTCTTTCAAGACCTGAAATTGTGTTCCGAGCCGTGGCGTGGTTTACTGGGTACGTTTCCAGCCAACCAGTTGTGGCCTCCACCATGGTGAGGATGTAACTCTTGCCTTGGCGTGTTCGTGGCAATGGCCCAATGTAATCAATTTGCCAGGCTTCACCATACTGGAACCCCAGCCACCGCCCTTCACTCCAAAGAGGCTTCACTCGTGTGGCTCACTTGATGGCAGCGCATGTTTCACACTGATGAATAACCTGTGTGATGGCCTCCATGGTCAGGTCCACCCCTTGATCACGAACCCATCTGTATGTTGCATCCCTTCCAAGATGCCCTGATGTTTCGTGAGCCCATCGGGCTATAAACAGCTCGCCCTTTCTCTCCCAATCTAGGTCCACCTGAGCTATTCCAATTTTGGTGGCCTTATCTACCCGTTCATTGTTTTGATGCTCCTCAGTGGCACGACTTCTGGGCACATGGGCATCTACATGGCATACTTTCAGAGTCATGTTTTCTATCCGTGCAGCAATGTCTTGCCATAATGCAGCAGCCCAGATGGGTTTTCCCCTGCGCTGCCAGTTGGTTTTATTCCACTGCTGCAGCCATCCCCATAGGGCATTAGCCACCATCCAGGAGTCAGTATAGAGATAGAGTATGGGCCACTTTTCTCTCTCAGCAATCTCTAGGGCTAGTTGGATGGCTTTCACCTCTGCAAACTGACTTGATTCACCTTCCCCTTCAGCAGTCTTAATGACTTGTCGTGTGGGATTCCACACAGCAGCTTTCCACCTCCGGTGGTTTCCTGTCACTCGGCGGCAGCATCCATCAGTAAATAAGGCATATTTTCTTTCGTTTTCTGGTAACTCGTTATATGGTGGTGCTTCTTGGGCACGAGTCACCTTCTCAGACAGTGCTCCAAAATCTCTGGCTTCTGGCCAACTCAAAATCTCTTCTAGGATTCCTGGGAAGTTGGGTTTTCCCATTCGGGCTTGTTGTGTAATTAAGGCCACCCACTTGCTCCATGTAGCACTGGTTGCATGATGCACGGAGGGAATGTTTCCTTTGAACATCCAGTGTAGGACAGGCAATCGTGGTGCCAAGAGGAGACATGCTTCTGTCCCAACAACTTCTGAGGCCGCTCGAACCCCCTCATAAGCCGCTAGTATTTCTTTTTCAGTTGGAGTATAGTGGGCTTCTGATCCTCGGTAACTCCTGCTCCAGAATCCTAATGGCCGACCTCGGGTTTCTCCTGCAGTCCTCTGCCAAAGGCTCCAGGTGAGGCCCTGCTCCCCAGCTGCAGTGTAGAGTATATTTTGCACATCTGGTCCTGTCCGAACAGGCCCAAGAGCCACCGCACGAGCTATTTCTTGTTGGATTTGCTCAAAGGCCTGTTTCTGCTCAGGGCCCCACTTGAAGTCATTCTTCTTCCGGGTCACTCGATAGAGGGGGCCCACAAGTTGACTATAGCCTGGAATGTGCATTCTCCAGAATCCTACAAGGCCCAGGAAAGCTTGTGTTTCTTTCTTAGTAACTGGTGGAGATATATTGGCAATTTTGTCAACCACCTCTGTAGGCAGATGACGGCGCCCATCCTGCCATTTTATTCCTAGAAACTGGATTTCCCGTGCAGGTCCCTTCACCTTACTTTGTTTTATGGCAAGGCCAGCTTTCAGAAGAATTTATATTATTTTCTTCCCTTTTTCAAAAACTTCTCCTGCTGTATCACCCCACACAATGATATCATCAATATATTGCAGGTGTTCCGGAGCTCCACCCTGTTCCAGAGCAGCCTGGATCAGGCCATGGCAGATGGTGGGGCTGTGTCTCCACCCCTGGGGCAGTCGGTTCCAGGTGTACTGGACACCCCTCCAAGTGAAAGCAAATTGTGGCCTGCACTCTGACGTCAGAGGGATTGAGAAAAATGCATTAGCTATGTCAATCGTTGCATACCATTTGGCTGCTTTTGACTCTAGCTCATATTGGAGGTCCAACATGTCTGGTACGGCAGCACTTAGAGGTGGTGTGATTTCATTCAGGCCCCGATAGTCCACTGTCAGTCGCCATTCCCCATTTGACTTCCGCACTGGCCATATGGGACTGTTGAAGGGTGAGCGGGTCCTGCTGATAGCTCCTTAGCTCTCCAGTCGACGAATTAGTTCATGGATAGGAGTCACGGAGTCCCGGTTGGTACGATACTGCCTCTGGTGCACTGTCCTGGTGGCAATCGGTACTTGTTGATCTTCCACCTGCAGCAATCCAATGATGGAGGGATCTTCTGAGAGGCCAGGCAGGGTGGATAACTGTTTGATCTTCTCTGTATTCACCGCAGCTATGCCAAAGGCCCATCGATATCCCTTTGGATCCTTAAAATACCCTCTCCTGAGGTAGTCGATGCCAAGGATACAAGGGGCCTCTGGGCCAGTCACGATGGGGTGCATTTGCCATCTGTCCCCTGTTAAGCTCACCTCAGCTTTTACTACCAACAACTCTTGGCATCCCCCTGTCACTCCAGAGATCCAGATGGCTTCTGCACTCTTGTGCCTTCATGGCATCAGTGTACACTGTGCACCGGTGTCCACTAAAGCTTTGTACTTCTGTGGATCTGATGTGCCAGGCCATCGAATCCACACCGTCCAGTATACCCGGTCATCCCTTTCCTCCTCCTGGCCGGAGGCAGGGACCCTCTATTCCTGTTCCTGGTCAGAGTATTCACTGTCTGACCTTTGTGATGCCAAATCAGAAGTTCCCTCCTCAGGACTGTAGGAAACAGTTTTAGTTTTCTTATATCTGGGAAATCACTGATTGTCTTCTGGTCTCTCTGTGGTAACTACACTGACAGTCTTCTTGGGTGGCCCCTTCTTAACAGGTCTCTTCCCCCTCAGTTCTCGGACCCGGGCGCTCAGCTTGGAGGTGGGTTCACCATCCCATTTCCTCATGTCCTCTCCATGCTCACGCAGGAAAAACCAGAGCTCGTTATGTGGCCTGTTCTTGGGGATTCCTTTCCCTCTGACTGGGGTTGGAGAGGAGCGATCTCTTGGGCTGCTTCTAAAAGTTGGGGTGGTGGCTCGCAGGGATGAGGGAGCACCCAGAGTTTCTTCTACATTTCGGAGCCAGGCGGACGCCAACTCTACAGTTGGTGTATCCTTTTTTGGGTAATAAAGTGCCACCAAGCTGCTGGAATATGATGCTGGGGCACCTTGAACCACCTTCCTCCACATGGCAAGTGTACAAGGGATATCCTCTGGATCTATGGTGACGCTATCATCCTTTAGATCACTATAGACAATTTCCAGCACTGCTAATTCTCTCAAGTACTGGATACCTTCATCCACATTGGTCCACTTCCCTGGGGACTTTACAAGATCTTCCTTAAAAGGATATCTTGCCTTCACACTTGAAAGAAGCCGTCTCCAGAGACTACAAGTTGCTCCTTTCTTTGCAAGTCCTCTTTCAATTTCCCGATCCCTAGCAAGGGATCCCAGCTGCTGGGCTTCATGACCTTCTAACTGCTGACTATCAGCCCCATTATCCCAGCATCGCAGCAGCCATGCAGGAATCCTCTCACCTGACTGGCGGCTGTAATCCTTTCGCAAGTCTCGAAGTTCTGATGGGGTCAGGGACCGAGTAACTTTGGTCTCCTGTTTAATCTGCCTCACTCCCTTCGATTCCTTTGCTGAGGGACCTGCCTCTTGATCTAGCCCCATCTCTTCTTCCTCTTCTTCTTCTTCTTCTTCTCTTACTAATCGGCCTGAAACTTGCCTTGTCCATTTTTTTTTTTTTCCACTACTGGGGCAATTACTGTAGTTGTTGTGGTTTGGGTTCCTATCTCAGACATAGTTGTTATGGTTTGTATCTCTGCCTCAGCCACAGTTGTAGTTTGTGTCCCTGTCTCAGCTATAGTGTCCTCAGGCACAGTTTGAGTTCCTGCCTCAACCACAGTCCTCTGAGAATATTGAACAGAGGCCCGGTAGGCCCAGGCCAGCCCCCAGTACAGGGCGAGAAGCTGCTCGCATTCCTGAGAGTAAACGAGGCACCCTTCTGTCAGCCAACGGGCCAGTTTGTTAGGGTTATTTACCTCTTCAGGAGTAAACTCCCAGGCAACGGGAGGTGATAACCGCCCTAGGAACCTGCCCAAATCCCTCCATATGCCTTTCCACCCAGGAACTGTGTACCTCAGGCCGGATTTTAACAGCTCCTCACCCAAGGGTTGTTTCCTTCTGTATGAGGGAGATGACAATTTCCATGAATTCCATAAGGTAACAACAGTGTTGGCTAATATTATTAATAATATCAGGACGCTTATGTAAGGGTTGGCAATAATCACAGGAGCCTGCAGTAAAAGATCATCCATACTCAAATTCACCCTGGGCAGAGAGAAGGAGTTATATTCATTCACAGTCATTGTTTGTTTCAACACGTTCCCAAACATAGCAAAACAAAGATAAGCAGTGTGGCAGCCGAAGGCCGTATGCCACGCAGGAGTTTACTACTTGAGAGCTGCTATTGGTAATTACTAGAGCATGCAATATATGTATATATATATATAAAACTGCCTTTATCTCGGCTCACGTTGGGTGCCAAAAGAGACTGTCATGGGTTGACCCCGGCCAGGGGCCAGGTGCCCACTCAGTCACTCTATCACTACCTCTCCCACTGGGAGAGGGGAGAGGATAATATTGAAAAAAGTCTATCAGGGTAAGAAAAGGCAGTTTTATTACAGCGGGGGAAAAAAATAGAACAAACAAGCTGCGAGTTGCGCGCGTAAGAGCAAGAAGGGAAAACAATCAATCTCTACTTCCCATCAGTAGCGATGTCCGGACACTTTCTGGGAAGCAGGGCTTCAGCACGCGTGGCGGTTTTCCAAGGAGGCAAACATGGACCAGCCCTGAGTGCCTCCTCCTCCTCCTCTCTTCCTTCCCTTATATATCTGAGCTGATGTCATATGGTATGGAATATCCCTTTGGCTGACTGGGGTCAGCTGGCCTGCTGGTGTCCCCTCCCAGGATCTTGCCCCCCCCCCCCCCATCCCCTTCAGTGGGGGAAGGAATGTCAGAGGGACAGCACAGCTTGGCAGTAGCCAAAACACTGCTCTGTTATCAACACCAGCTACCAAAGCAAAGTACAGCAGTGTAAGACCTGTGAGCTTTAGCCCAGCCAGACCCAATACAGGGGGTTAACATGATAAAACAAAAGTATGTTTCTCTCTCTACATAAATTAAGAAAACTCTTTTGTTCTAGAGGTGGTGGATTAACTATAAGTTGAAGTGTTACCTTTTGTATGGTCAGTAAGAAAGAAAATGGAAAAGGTGGGGAGGGGACAAGAGTGTTCTAAAACGTGTGGTATTAATGCATGATTAGTATTCCTATTCTAAGTCTGTTAATAATTTTTTTTTGTATTTCTTAAAGTATAAGCCTGCTTTGCCTACTATTAATCCTTATCTCACAACAAAATCAAATCATTTTAACTACAAAATAAATGTTTATACCTAATTTTGATCCCCAAACCTCAAAACTGCTACAAATTATTTAATACAAAGTTAGGTTGATTCTAAAATAGAATTACAGGAAAACACTGAATCCACAGTTATATTGTTTAGAGTTGTCCTGCAGAAGTTTGACAATTTGGTTCAGGTTTCCTCTTACACGTGCAAAAGAGAAATGAAACACGGAGCATACCCTTAGAGAGAGAGAAGTGATCTTTATGGTAGAGTGGCACACAGCTGACACAAAAAATCCTCTTCAAAACTTAAGACATTTTTGGCAGAACCTTTTAATGGAAAGATTTGTTTCTGAAGACTGATGAGGATAAAGTACAGATCATCTGCAGGATGTCTCAAAGCACCCAAGGTGGATGCCCTGAACTGCACATCCTCTGGATGTGTCTGATGGCCCTTATTGACATAGGAAAAGTCATGGGAGGACTATGATAGCTGTCTAGAGCAAAGGAATAGTATTAAATATTTTAAAGATAGTAATGATTTTTGGATTTATGAAGTAGTCAGTAACAATTTGTCCTCCCTGCACTGACATACTCTCTCACTGTGGTTCTGAGTAACTTTGATACATCACTGAATTTTTGCTCCTCTCAAGGAGCATTTTAGAAGCACAACATATATGGAGGTGTTTCAGTACATAGGAGCTTATATCTGCCATACCCTCCTGTTGGGGTTTGGATTTAGGTTTTTTTAGGTTTTTTTTTTTCTTCAGGAATTTTTTCTCCCATGGGTTGCTGGGGAACTGATGGCTGGGTGCTTAAGGGAACAAAGGCGTGTGGCCAGGGGCTTTCTACTTCACAGGGCGGGGGAAGTTTCTCTCAGGGAGCAGGGAACATGTGAGATTTTGGGAGTGGCAAAAGCGGTGGCGGGGCAAGGGCTTGCTCTCTCGCTCAGGACTCTTGGAGCCGGACAGCTGGAGCTGCTGTTTTGCTGAAGGGAACCCACGGCCGCTGAGAAACCAGCACGGAGCTGTTTTTCTTTCTGCTGTGAGTTTCTCCCTGCTCTGCCAGGAAGTTGAGCTGCCACCGGCGTGTCTCTCCCCGTTCCCCCGGCACCGCTCTGAGTTTTTGCTACGCTATAACTGTGCTCCCCCTGCCTGCCAAGACCTCCTGCTGTCCCAGCTCGCTGTTTCTGGGGGTCCTGCTGCAGCACTGACATCAGCTGCCCCTGAGGGTTTGTGAAACAAAGCCTCTCCTCCATCCCTCCCTGCCCCCGGGCCCGGCTGCCATTAACACGAGTTACCTGGGCTAGCGCCGGAGTGCCCCCGGCAGCCGCAGAGGAACCATCTCATCCATCCTGCCCACTGGGACCCACCGGTGCCCCCTGCCGACTGTGACTGGAACTGCACAAAAAAGGGAAAGGTGCCTGAGGCCAAGCAGGCTGTCATCAGGTTTCTGGTTCTGTTTGTTGGTTAATGCCATAGTTGTTGTTATTTGTTAGTTTTGTTTTAGATATTAGTAAAGAACTGTTATTCCTATTCTCATATCTTTGCCTGAGAGCCCCTTGATTTGAAATTTATAATAATTTGGAGGGAGAGGGGTTACAGTTTTCCATTCCAAGGGAGGCTCTTGCCTTCCTTAGCAGACACCTGTCTTTCAAACTGAGACACCTCCTCTGTGGTAAGCTCACTTAAATCTAGCTTTATCGTTACACAGTGCCTACAAAAAATGAGCACCTTTTGTGGGAAACAGACAGGGAACCAAATCACAAAATCACTAAAGTAACTAAATGTTATTAAGATTATATTTCAGAATAAAGATTTGGTTTTCTCATCTTCTTAGCTACCCTCTATCTCTCCTTTTCCTAGATTAGCTGAAATTAAAATGGGGTTTCTTGTCCAAGATGTGTGCTGCTCATGGAAGAGGAAAGGAACCAAGGAAGAACCAAAACTCTCCTCTGCAGCCTTGCAGGCCTCAGCATTGCTTAATTCTTTTGCACTTGGACACGATACTGTGTGAGGACTATTTTGTGAGAATTTAGCATCAGGAGAAATATTAAATGCACAAACTGCTTATTTCATTCATAGCCATTCTTTTGCTATTAGTACCACAGAAAGAGTGATCACAGTACTATTAGAAACCATAAAATTTGGAATGAGATAGTTCACAACAGCAGCGCATCTTTTCTGCCTGGTTTTAGTGCTTCAGGGTGCACTGAGGGATGCTGTCACCCAGGTTCTTGTTCCTCAGAACCTATAATAAACAAACACCAGCAGAAGCATGTGCATCATGTCAGCTTGGGCTTCCTGAGTCTGAACACAAGCTGAAACCATGACTCAGTGACCGGGACTATCTCACTGCGCCCTCTGAAGTGTCACACTGGCACAGCCTGTGTGACACTTTCACAAGCTAATCCAGAAAAAGGGTGTAGAAACAACACTGTCCTGGTTTGAAGGACAGGTGTCTGTTAAGGAAGGCAGGAGCCTCCCTTGGAATGGGAAACTGTAACCCCTCTCCCTCCGAGTTATTATAAATTTGAAATCAAGAGGCTCTCAGGCAAAGATATGGGAATAGGAATAACAGTTCTTTACTACTATCTAAAACAAGGATAACAAATAACAACAACTATAACGTTGACCAACAAACAGAACCAGAAACCCAGTGGCAGCCTGCTCGGCTTCAGGCACCTTTTCCCTTTGGTGCAGTTCCAGTCACAGCCTGCAGGGGCGCTCTGGGTGTGATGATTCCTCGGTGGCTGCAGGGGTGCTCTGGGTGTGATGATTCCCCGGTGGCTGCAGGGGGCGCTCCGGCGTGAGCTCAGGTAGCACACGGCGAATGGCGACTGCCCGAAGCACGGAGGGATGGAGGAAGAGCCCTTGCTCCACAGACCCTCGGGAGGGGCAGCTGGTGTCGGTGCTACAGCAGGATCCCCGGACACAGGGAGCTGGGACGGTAAGGGGTCTCCGCGTGCAGGGAAAAACCCCGCTACAATGTAGCGGAGAAAACTCAGAGCGGGCTGGTGGCAGGCAGGTCGGCTCCCGATGGGGTAGAGGGCAGAGACTCACAGCAGACAGACTGGCAGCTCCGCGCTGGCTTCTCAGGGGCCGTGGGTTCAGCAGACAGCAGCTCCGACCGTCCAGCTCCGAGGGTCCCGAGCAAGAGGGCGTGACCTCCCCCCTGCCCTTGCTTTTCAGTTTCTCCAAATCTCGAGTTACCAGGCTCTGCTTCCATGAGGGGCAATTTTGCCCCACCCTGCCAAGGAGAAAGGCTCTAGCCTTGTGCTTTGTTTCTCTTAAGTACCCAGTCATTTGTGTCTTAGCAACCCATGGGAGAAAAATTCCTGAGGAAAAGAACTAGATTTAACTTTCAACAAACACCAAAGGTGCGCAAAATGGGAGTCTTAGTGCAGAGGAAAGCAAGCAAAAGGCAGGAAGACTGGCAAGGTGCAGAGAGTCCAAGTGATAGCACATACAAATACATTTAGGGACAAATTATTTATTCTCCCCATGACCTCCACATGAGTCCCTCTTTACATTACAGAGAACTGTGGAGGTTGGCCCCAGTCTGTGCTCCATCTGACAGACTATCAAATAAATGCAGAATCTTGCCTTTTCCTCTTCATGAATTTGCCATGCCAGATCAAAGAAGTGGGAATTTGGGACCAGACCAGTACTGCTGCAGCTGGCAGAGTAGTTTATTTGAGAGGCTAAATTCAGCCTTCACTTGGTTGAATAACTTAATTCTGCTTACTAGGAGTCTGCTTTTTAAAAGGTTCAATTCTTTCTGCTGCCAAGAATCAGAGTTGGCTTTCAGCATGAAATTATCTCCGGGGAAAGCTTTTCTGACCCAAACCAGTCCAAAAGTATTCTTAATTGCTTTCCATACTGTATTGGGTCTGACTGGGCTAAAGCTCACAGGTCTTACACTGCTGTACTTTGCTTTGGTAGCTGGCATTGATAACAGAGCAGTGTTTTGGCTACTGCCAAGCTGTGCTGTCCCTCTGACATTCCTTCCCCCACTGAAGGG
This sequence comes from Eopsaltria australis, assembly GCA_034509425.1. Taxonomy (NCBI): domain Eukaryota; kingdom Metazoa; phylum Chordata; class Aves; order Passeriformes; family Petroicidae; genus Eopsaltria; species Eopsaltria australis. The sequence goes on along the minus strand of JAVTVJ010000778.1, from coordinate 3,928 downwards.
GATGGGGGGGGGGGGGGCAAGATCCTGGGAGGGGACTCAGCAGGCCAGCTGAGCCCAGTCAGCCAAAGGGATATTCCATACCATATGACATCAGCTCAGATATATAAGGGAAGGAAGAGAGGAGGAGGAGGAGGCACTCAGGGCTGGTCCATGTCTGCCTCCTTGGAAAACCGCCACGCGTGCTGAAGCCCTGCTTCCCAGAAAGTGTCCGGACATCGCTACTGATGGGAAGTAGAGATTGATTGTTTTCCCTTCTTGCCCTTGCGCGCGCAACTCGCAGCTTGTTTGTTCTATTTTTTTCCCCCGCTGTAATAAAACTGCCTTTTCTTACCCTGATAGTCTTTTTCGATATTATCCTCTCCCCTCTCCCAGCGGGAGAGGGAGTGATAGAGTGACTGAGTGGGCACCTGGCCCCTGGCCGGGGTCAACCCACGACAGTCTCTTTTGGCACCCAACGTGTGCCGAGATAAAGGCAGTTTTATATATATATACACATATATTGCATGCTCTAGTAATTACCAATAGCAGCTCTCAAGTAGTAAACTCCTGCGTGGCATACGGCCTTCGGCTGCCACACTGCTTATCTTTGTTTTGCTATGTTTGGGAACATGTTGAAACAAACAGTGACTGTGAATGAATATAACTCCTTCTCTCTGCCCAGGGAGAATTTGAGTATGGATGATCTTTTACTGCAGGCACCTGTGATTATTGCCAACCCTTACATAAGCTTCCTGATATTATTAATAATATTAGCCAACACTGTTGTTACCTTATGGAATTCATGGAAATTGTCATCTCCCTGGTACAGAAGGAAACGACCCTTGGGTGAGGAGCTGTTAAAATCTGCCCTGAGGTACCCAGTTCCTGGGTGGAAAGGTATATGGAGGGATTTGGGCTGGTTCCTAGGGCGGTTATCACCTCCTGTTGCCTGGGAGTTTACTCCTGAAGAGGTAAATAACCCTAACAAACTGGCCCGTCGGCTGACAGAAGGGTGCCTCGTTTACTCCCAGGAATGCGAGCAGCTTCTCGCCCTGTACTGGGGGCTGGCCTGGGCTTACCGGGCCTCTGTTCAATATTCTCAGAGGACTGTGGTTGAGGCAGGAACTCAAACTGTGCCTGAGGACACTATAGCTGAGACAGGGACACAAACTACAGCTGTGGCTGAGGCAGGGATACAAACCATAACAACTATGTCTGAGATAGGAACCCAAACCACAACAACTACAGTAATTGGCCCAGGAGTGGGAAAAAAAAAAAATGGACAAGACAAGTTTCAGGCCGATTAGTAAGAGAAGAAGAAGAAGAGGAAGAAGAGGTGGGGCTAGATCAAGAGGCAGGTCCTTCAGCAAAGGAATCGAAGGGAGTGAGGCAGATTAAACAGGAGACCGAAGTTACTCGGTCCCTGACCCCATCAGAACTTCGAGACTTGCGAAAGGATTACAGCCGCCAGTCAGGTGAGAGGATTCCTGCATGGCTGCTGCGATGCTGGGATAATGGGGCCGATAGTCAGCAGTTAGAAGGTCATGAAGCCCAACAGCTGGGATCCCTTGCTAGGGATCGGAAAATTGAAAGAGGACTTGCAAAGAAAGGAGCAACTTGTAGCCTCTGGAGACGGCTTCTTTTAAGTGTGAAGGCAAGATATCCTTTTAAGGATGATCTTGTAAAGTCCCCAGGGAAGTGGACCAATGTGGATGAAGGTATCCAGTACTTGAGAGAATTAGCAGTGCTGGAAATTGTCTATAGTGATCTAAAGGATGATAGCGTCACCATAGATCCAGAGGATATCCTTGTACACTTGCCATGTGGAGGAAGGTGGTTCAAGGTGCCCCAGCATCATATTCAAGCAGCTTGGCGGCACTTTATTACCCAAAAATGGATACACCAACTGTAGAGTTGGCGTCCGCCTGGCTCTGAAATGTAGAAGAAACTCTGGGTGCTCCCTCATCCCTGCGAGCCACCACCCCAACTTTTAGAAGCAGCCCAAGAGATCGCTCCTCTCCAACCCCAGTCAGAGGGAAAGGAATCCCCAAGAACAGGCCACATAACGAGCTCTGGTTTTTCCTGCGTGAGCATGGAGAGGACATGAGGAAATGGGATGGTGAACCCACCTCCAAGCTGAGCGCCCGGGTCCGAGAACTGAGGGGGAAGAGACCTGTTAAGAAGGGGCCACCCAAGAAGACTGTCAGTGTAGTTACCACAGAGAGACCAGAAGACAATCAGTGATTTCCCAGATATAAGAGAACTAAAACTGTTTCCTACAGTCCTGAGGAGGGAACTTCTGATTTGGCATCACAAAGGTCAGACAGTGAATACTCTGACCAGGAACAGGAATAGAGGGTCCCTGCCTCCGGCCAGGAGGAGGAAAGGGATAACCGGGTATACTGGACGGTGTGGATTCGATGGCCTGGCACATCAGATCCACAGAAGTACAAAGCTTTAGTGGACACCGGTGCACAGTGTACACTGATGCCATTGAGGCACAAGAGTGCAGAAGCCATCTGGATCTCTGGAGTGACAGGGGGATGCCAAGAGTTGTCGGTAGTAAAAGCTGAGGTGAGCTTAACAGGGGACAGATGGCAAATGCACCCCATCGTGACTGGCCCAGAGGCCCCTTGTATCCTTGGCATCGACTACCTCAGGAGAGGGTATTTTAAGGATCCAAAGGGATATCGATGGGCCTTTGGCATAGCTGCGGTGAATACAGAGAAGATCAAACAGTTATCCACCCTGCCTGGCCTCTCAGAAGATCCCTCCATCATTGGATTGCTGCAGGTGGAAGATCAACAAGTACCGATTGCCACCAGGACAGTGCACCAGAGGCAGTATCGTACCAACCGGGACTCCGTGACTCCTATCCATGAACTAATTCGTCGACTGGAGAGCTAAGGAGCTATCAGCAGGACCCGCTCACCCTTCAACAGTCCCATATGGCCAGTGCGGAAGTCAAATGGGGAATGGCGACTGACAGTGGACTATCGGGGCCTGAATGAAATCACACCACCTCTAAGTGCTGCCGTACCAGACATGTTGGACCTCCAATATGAGCTAGAGTCAAAAGCAGCCAAATGGTATGCCACAATTGACATAGCTAATGCATTTTTCTCAATCCCTCTGGCGGCCGAGTGCAGGCCACAATTTGCTTTCACTTGGACGGGTGTCCAGTACACCTGGAACCGACTGCCCCAGGGGTGGAGACACAGCCCCACCATCTGCCATGGCCTGATCCAGGCTGCTCTGGAACAGGGTGGAGCTCCGGAACACCTGCAATATATTGATGATATCATTGTGTGGGGTGATACAGCAGGAGAAGTTTTTGAAAAAGGGAAGAAAATAATATAAATTCTTCTGAAAGCTGGCCTTGCCATAAAACAAAGTAAGGTGAAGGGACCTGCACGGGAAATCCAGTTTCTAGGAATAAAATGGCAGGATGGGCGCCGTCATCTGCCTACAGAGGTGGTTGACAAAATTGCCAATATATCTCCACCAGTTACTAAGAAAGAAACACAAGCTTTCCTGGGCCTTGTAGGATTCTGGAGAATGCACATTCCAGGCTATAGTCAACTTGTGGGCCCCCTCTATCGAGTGACCCGGAAGAAGAATGACTTCAAGTGGGGCCCTGAGCAGAAACAGGCCTTTGAGCAAATCAAACAAGAAATAGCTCGTGCGGTGGCTCTTGGGCCTGTTCGGACAGGACCAGATATGCAAAATATACTCTACACTGCAGCTGGGGAGCAGGGCCTCACCTGGAGCCTTTGGCAGAGGACTGCAGGAGAAACCCGAGGTCGGCCATTAGGAGTCTGGAGCAGGAGTTACCGAGGATCAGAAGCCCACTATACTCCAACTGAAAAAGAAATACTAGCGGCTTATGAGGGGGTTCGAGCAGCCTCAGAAGTTGTTGGGACAGAAGCATGTCTCCTCTTGGCACCAC